>JAGKTI010004581.1:21581-49660 GCA_018397915.1 Birgus latro
CTTCAGTGACGAGTAATAATATTCGTGAACTGTTACTTGTTTAATGGAACTTAGTTGTACTGTTGATTACCATTGTAAGGTGGCATGATTTAATAGTTTTATTGTAGAGTAAGATCATAAAGTAGTTGTATAACTTGGAGTTCATAGAGTGGACCGAATCAGTTGACTGTTTTGACTTAGTGTATAAATTGTACATAATTTGTAGATAAACAAAAAGGAGAAAAGTAGTTTGAGTAACCCTAGAATCCCTTCCTCTTAATAGGGAAAGAGACGCTCCCACGTAACGCCGGCCTTAAATGGACTTGTGATTGCTTGATGTGTTGTTATGTCGGGTTCCCCACTTGTGCCTATCCAGCGCTACCTAATGAAACCTAATTAAGATAAAGAGTAGAGCAAGCAAGTGGGGCATGACACTTCTCCACTAGTAATCTACCATTTTTACCTTTCACACTCCCACTGACTTCATTGGCACCCTGTCTAGCTCTCTTTACCTCCTTCCAGAACATTTTCTTACATTCCCTCCACTTTGCACTCAAATTCCTTCCAAATTCCTCATCCACTCTCTTCTTACTAATCTTTTCACCTCTCTCCTCCTCACTACATATAACTCTCTCGTCCGTGTCTCAGCTTCTTCGTCGCCCCTGTTCCTCATCCACTCATTATATGCTTTCTTCTTTTGTGCCACAGCCTCTCTCACCTCTTCAGTCCACCATGCTGTTCCCTGAACCCCCTTTCATCTTCTCTTCATCCCACACACCACCTCACATGCTGCACAGATTTCTTCTGTGAATACCTTGCACCCACCTTCCACATCCCCCTATCTGCTCCAATCTATATTTACCCAATCGCTCCTCCACTTCCCTTTTATATTCAGCCTTTATTCCATCCTCTTGTAACTTTTCTACCCTCCTTGTAACAAATACTTCCTCCTGTCCTTCCCTTCTTCCATCTTGTTTGGATTTTGATTCTGGCCACCACTAAGTGGTGGTCAGAAAGTCCACTCCCCCAACCTCTATATACTCTTGCATCCATTACACATCTTCTCATCCTTTCATCTTTCATCCACACACACATAGTTAATCATTGCCTTCTGTTCATTCATTCCACCGTCCTCTCTTCTCACCACTCGCCATGTATACCTATGGATCATTTTGTGCCTGAAGAGGGTATTAGCTACCACCAACCCCCTCCCAGCACAAATGTCCACTAAAGCACTGCCATTCTCATCCATCTCTGCAGGCACACCCCACTCACCAACCACTCCATCCACCTTCTCATTCCCTACTTTTCCATTCATATCTCCAATCAGAAACACTATCTCTAAATACTGATACATATTTATTGTACTGTAATGGACATGAACATCACATAAGGAATTGGACAGTTCAGACTTCATAAACATACCAGTATGGCATCTTTATACAAAGTATCTTTTTGTAAGGAAGGGGTTCTTGTACAGTCATGTTCCCTAATTTAGACCCACCCTGACCCAAGCCCAGAGCTGAGGGAGGCAGTAGCCACGGCTCTTAAACGAATGCGTTTATTTATTAAGAAAAATAATATATTCGGGTCTTATCTTTTTTTATGCCCTATGTTTTCTAAAATCTACTGTCATTATAATACTGTCCAGCATTGTCCTTTTCAGTAAATGATTGTTTCATAAGAGGTGAGGGTGGAAAGGAAAGCAGTAAGGTAGAGAATGAATGTTGGATGCAAGAGGGAGGAGGGGGGGATTTGAGAGGTGGAGGGTGGTGGCTAGTAAACGCGTTCGTTTAAGAGCCGTGGCTACTGCCTCCCTCAGCTCTCGGCTTGGCTCAGGGTGGGTCTAAATTAGGGAGCATGACTGTACCTTTCTTTTACATAAAAATAAAGACACCAAACATTACAGTACTGAACAGAGATTCAGAAAGGTGGACTTCATAAAGTGTTAAGATGTTGTCATGGAATGCAGTAATATGTATGGAAAGGGTTGTTTTTCATGTTTTGTACCCTTCTTTTACATAAAAATAAAGAAACCAAAGACAGATATACAGTACTGAGTAGAGACTTCGAAAAGTGAGTGTGTATTTTAGTGAAAAATACTCATATCAAGCAACTTTTCTGTAGTCTTGGTCAAGACATACTGTACTTTTTTTTCCTCAGAACTGCCCTTCCAGAATTAGGATGCGTCTTTCACACTGCAGCATCTAATATGCCACGAAAAACAGTATATATACACACACATATATATATATATATATATATATATATATATATATATATATATATACCTATTGCCAGACACCATAATCCTGGGTGGTCATTTGATTTTGAGTTATTTGTTTTACAGGGAGAAGGACTAACCCTCCACCAACCCACTTGTTGACATATAGCGAGCACGTATGGTTTGGTTATATAGTTACCAACCAGTGTTGTAAATGGTTTCTTAGCTTACAGGAAACCATTTGGCTTGTCACTCATTGTAAAGCCACCTGTAGAGAGAGATGGACAATAAGAAGTGACAGGAAAGATGGGAGAAATAGGAAGAGAGGAGGGCAGGCACAGAAGAAGTAGGTAGCACTACATCAAGTGAGTGGATGATGGTCTATACACATTATAATTCTATTTCCATGTTACTACATTTCTTAATTCACATGGCCATGTATTGTATATACTGTAACCCTATTCCTTCCTACAACTCCTATAGAAAAACTCTACTTTATAACGATTATCAATCCAAGTACTTATATACCTAGTAAACCCCCCATTCTCAATAGTTATATAAAGGAACTACTATGTTGCTTGCCTCATCATGTCAGGAGACACCATTTCAATTATCAGGGCTCTTGTTTGGCGAGCCACAGCTCGCAAATGCGAGTATTTTTTCCCTTCGGCGAACAAATTTTACATGCAAGTCACTTTTTGGCGGGGAGAAAATGCATCCACTTCAACACCTAGTAAACTACAAAATAAGTAAATCTCACTTCAATGAACAAAAAAGCACATTGTGATTGATTATTAAGTCTTTCCTTGTCGCCACTGTGAAAGTTTAAAAGTAGACAGACAATCCCTAGTTGCCACTGTGAAAGTTTAAAAGTAGACAGACAATCAACAATATACACAAGCAACAAACCCCATTATATGATTCTAATCATCACAATATGTAAATAAATAAATACATTTATTGCTTGTAAAATATTTCGGCTCAGTCAGTTTGGCTACTAAAAATTTATTTGGCCCATAAATCTGAAACCTTAGGAGCCAAATGGCTCGAAACCATAGGCAGTTAGCAAGAGCCCTGATTATATGGGGGAGTACTGTACCCATAATATATTACTGTAATCATATAACCATACTTCATAGTACCTAAACTTATGTATGTACCCAGTACAGTTAGTGTAAATCAGCAAATTCCTTGAATTGCTGAGCTAAGCTAGGGTTCTCACACCCCTCATCTCAGACAGAGTCAGTTAGGGGTGAGCCAGCATACGAAGCATATCCGTAGAGCTTCTCCTGTAAATAAACCTCCATTGTACGTCGCCCCAGATCTTTGAAACTAACCTACTTGAGGAATGAGAGGACAGTGAAACAAGAGCAAGAAGCACATAAAGAGACTAGCGAAGAGGAAAAAGAAGGAGGTAAACGATGATCTAGGAAGAAAAATGAATGTAAACTACTCTGAAAATTGGAAGTTATTCTGGAAAGAGGTGCGGAAATGCAGAAGTGAAAGTGGAAAGAAATGTGATGGTGTGAAGGATGTAGGTGGTAGATTATTAACCCATGGGGATGAAGTAAGGACCAGAAGGAAAGAATATTTTGAAAGCCCGATGAATGGGAATAGAGACAGCAGAGTGGCTGTAAACAAGATCGGTTTTGGGTGTGTGCAGGGAAGGAAGGCAGTGCCAGGAGGTGTGACACTCATACAGGTGAAGAACGCTGTAAAGAGGCTGAAAAATGGGAAAGCAGCTGGGATTGATGAGGTGTATGCAGAGATGATTAAGTACTGTGGAAAGAGTGGAATGAAGTGCTTGTTGGAGATATGTAAGAAGGCATGGATGGGTGTAACTGTGACAGCATAATGGAAAAAGGCTGTGATTGTACCCCTGTACAAAAATAAAGGTGAGCAAAGTGAGTGCAAGAAATATTGTGGCATAAGTTTATTGAGTGTGGTAGGGAAGGTATATGGAAGAATTATAAAGTAAGAGAGAGATCAGAAGTCCTAGTGAGTGATGAACAGGGCTGCTTTAGGAGTGGCAGAGGATGTGTCAATCAAATATGAGGTGTATGCAGAGATGATTAAGTGCTGTGAAAAGAGTGGAATGAAGTGCTTGTTGGAGATATGTAAGAAGGCATGGATGAGTGAAACTGTGCCAGCAGAATGGAAAATGGCTGTGATTATACCCCTGTACAAAAATAAAGGTGAGCAAAGTGAGTGCAAGAAATATCGTGGCATAAGTTTATTAAGTGTGGTAGGGAAGGTATAAGGAAGAATTATTATAAAGTAAGAGAGAGATCAGAAGTCCTAGAGAGTGATGAACAAAGTAGCTTTAGGAGTGGCAGAGGAAGTGTTGATCAAATATTTGCACGAGACAGTCAGTGGAGAAGGCTTGTGAGAAAGACCATAAGGTGTTTAAGGGATTCATGGATCTGGAAAAAGCATATGACAAAGTGGACAGAGAAGGAATGTGGAAAGTTCTGCACATGTACGGTGTAGATGATAAGCTGCTGGGTGCCGTCAAGAGTTCGTATTATGGTAGTGAATCATGTGTAAGGGTTAGTGGGCATCTAAGTGAATGGTTCACAATCGGTGTGGGCGCGCGACAAGGTTGTGTGATGTCCCCAAGGTTGTTCAATACATACATATGGATGGGGTGATGAGAGATGTAAAAACATGAGTAATGGAGAGGGGGATGGCGTTGGTAATGAAAGGTGATGGATGGAATATCTCAAATTTGTTGTATGTGCTGATGACGAAGTACTGCCTGCAAATACTGGACAAGAACTTGGAAGACTAGTGCATAGTTTTGCTGATGTCTGTGAGCGTTGTGCTTTGAGAGTAAATGTAGAAAAGAGTAAAGTGATGGTTATTGAGAGAGAAGGTGACTCCAAGTGCGATGTTACAGTGAATGGAGAGAGACTGGAATTAGTGAGAGAGTTCAAATACCTGAGTACAGTGGTAGAAAAGAGGAAAATGTGCAAAAGAAGTGGAAAGTAGAATGACCCAAGGAAGGAAAGTAGCTAGTGCAATGAAGGCTTTGACAAGAAAGAAAGGCTTGAGTGTTGCAGCTGCATGAGGAGAGTGTTAGTGCCAACTTTAACATATGGATGTGAGACTATGGTGTGGCATGAAAATGAAAAGTCAAGAGTAACAGCAGTGGAGATGGGACTGCTGAGGAATGTTTGTGGAGTAAAGAGGGTGGATAGGATACAAAATAATGCGATTCGTGAAAGATGTTGGGTGAGGAAGTCGGTGGACACCAGAATCAAAGAGAGTGTACTGAAATGGTATGGTCATGTGGAGAGAATGGAAAACAGAGTGGTGAAAAAGGTATATCTGAGTGAATCTGAAGGAGGGAGGAGGCGAGGTAGGGCAAGGAGAAGGTGGAGAAATATGATGGATGAGTGTGTGAGGAAGAGAGGTTTGGAAGTCGGTGAGGCTAGAGAACTGACAAGAAATTGAGCTGGCTGGATGAATGTTGTGAGGAGAAGTGCATGATCAGGGATTTGGCACCCATTTTAAATGTGGCAGAGTCCAGATTGACTCTACTGGATATGTTTATGTGAAGCTACAGAATGTGGTGTGTGATTTTGGCATATTCAATGGAGCCAAGATTCCAGGAGCTTGAATGATGAGTGAATGGAAGCGTAGCCCACTGGATTGGGCAAATTTGGGCTGTCTGGACATTGCTACTCCTCACCCTGCCCTAGGGTGGGAAAGGAGGTTTGGATGATGATGATGATCAGTGGCTGTAGTTTGATATATTGGTGAGTGCTTGTATGCCTTGTGGTCCATGTTGTCTGGGCCACAAGCAGATGAGTATTTAAAGTTGCTAATGAAGTGCTTCATCTAGGTATAAGTGAAGGGTGCAAAGTCTGGGTCTGTGGGGAACTGTCTCTTGCGTCAGAAGACACGTCAGTCGACGCGATGGGGGTTTAGTTGTCTGACGTGTGAGAGGTGACTGATGAGAGTGTTTGCTTGTTGTTTGTTTGAGGGTATGGTGTCTGTTGTTGTGATGGTTACGTGTGATTGTGTTGTGTTGCTGTTGAAGAGCATGATGCTGTTTAGTGTTTTGTAGAGTTTGCTGGCATTTGTTTTGTGATCAAGTGTTTGGAGATAATTATTCCAATTCAGTGTTTGCTCCTCTGTTATTTTATTGCTTATCTGAGTGCTGAGTGCTTGTACTTGTTGTATGGTGTCTTGCGCTGACTGATGAGTCCTTGAATTTCTGGTGTGAAGTTGAGATTGTGTTGCCTCTAGGGATGTGTCTTTTGTCTGCATTTTGAATAACTGTACTGAAAGTGTGCACAGCGGTGTGGATGTTTGTGATGGGTGTACTGTTTCATGTTTCAAAGTGCTGTTCTGTTTCTCTTGTGAAGGCCTCCCAGTTGGCTCTCTTATAATTAGCGTGTGTGTGTCTGTGGCCCGTTGGGGGATTCTCGTTTTGGTAGTGATTTTTTTTTTTTTTTTTTAATGCAAGGAAGAAGGAACCAAAGGCCACGGGCCCGCATACTGTTCCTTCCAAGAAAAAGTAAAAACAGTACAAAAGAGAGCCAAATTCAAGATCCATTCAATTCGAGATGCCTGGACACACTGCGTTTGAAAGACTGGAGATCATAGGAAGTAGGAAATACAGACAGAGGAAGACAGTTCCAGAGTTGGCCAGTTGCATAAATGAAAGACTGGGAGTAACGGTTAACTCTTGCATTAGAGAGTTGGACAGAAAAGGGATGAGAGTTTGTTGCTAGAAGGGTACTACGTGCCCGTCGTAGAGGTGGAGGGATGCAAGCAGACAGTTCAGAGGAACAGTGACCATTGAAGTAACGATAGAAGAGAGATAAAGATGCAACACTGCAGCGAAGAGACAATGGTTGAAGGGATGATGATCGGAAGGTGATCAGAGCCAAGGGTTTTGACCACTCTTCAGGATGTTGAGAGGGCGAGGTTTGGGGATGATGAGAGGAAGAAGGCTTGGTGTGGGATATGCGTATACTGATGATGATTGTTGAGGATGAAAATATTATCTGTTTGGGATTGTAGTACCAGCTCTTTGTCTGTGTCAGGGTTGTTGGAGGGGGGGCTTGTTATACTGTACAGTGTTCTGATCAAGGCATTGTAATGCCCTGCGCATGAAATGGGGATATAGGTGTTTCTTCACTTCTAGTGTTGGAGTAACTGGGGTAGGGATGTTGTTGAAAAGGGTTTGGTAATGTTTGTTTGGTAAATTTATAAGCCTAATTTGTTCTATGACTCTGTCATATAAATGACAGGGATGCTGTATGCAAACACTAGCTGCCACATAAAATACTGTGGCTTTCATGTCAAGGTTTTCTAATGACTCAGGTTTCAATGTGTACGTACAAACTGTAGAAGTGGTTTTGGTGCACCCTGTGATGATTCATAGAGCATTAATCCATAAGGTATGCAATGTGCTGTAGTGAGTTCTACACTGAATGGGGGGCTCACATCACGCAGACATAGGACATCACTGATCTGGTGTACTGCTAATAGAGTAGGGAAGGTGTTTCTTTTTGCAGTCCAAAGTCTGTCGCTTTTAGTGCCTTAGCCACAATGCTGGGCAATGCTATGTTGTGTCATGTTCCAAGAGTAGTCATCAGTTGTAATACTGTTAACCCCTTCTGTCAGACCTGGTGGAATACCATGATTTACTTTTACAGAAATATTCTCCCCAGGCAGTAAGAATTACTGTATTACTGAATTCTGGCTTCTGCCAATTGATTTTATTCAATTATGGTCACAGACCCTTTGTCTCTGATATCTCTAATATCTGCTGTAAAACGGCCCAAAATTACAATAGAGTAATCCCTCAATTATCCGGACGTCCATTATCCAAACGATCCATTACCCGGATGCTGTGATCTGGCTGTATTAAATAAGTAAACATTCATTTTTCCACTTTATCCGGGCAAAATGCTTGCATCCGGGTGGAAATTATGACTGTGCAAACATTTTCGCCTGACCGAGCGGGAATATCCCAGTGGCGTAGCGCTGTTTACCCAGCGTCTGCTGGAGACCCCCTTGGTCGTTCCCAGTTCCCGTCCAGCGACTAAGTAGTGAACAGCTCCTCCCGGACAGTTGTTATGGCAGTGCAAGTGGGGGCTTTTGTGGTTCCCTACCTGCTTCAGGCCTTGCCACTAGACCACATAGGATGCACTGTGCAGTGCAACAGCTTCACCAGCTGCAGTGCAACAAACAGAATCAAGGAACTATAGAGTTATTCAGCACAAAGATCTGCAAGGAATCGTGAGTGTTGATGTTGCTTTTATTCTAGCATACTGTACTGTACCATTATTTTATTCTATTTTACCATGATTTTATTCCATTTTACCATAATACTTCGGGTGCCCACTGCATTTTTTTGTGTAGCCATTTTTTTTTTCATGTTACTGCAGGGTATGGCCCTGCAGTGGTGGTACCTTGTGTGGTTAATGAGTCTGCATGACCATGGCACCAGTAACTGCTTGGCTGTGGTTTATAGGTCTACTTGACCTGATAGAGAAGTACAGTATTAAACAAGAGGAATGAGCGTTGTTCGATGTACTGCATTGACCTTTCTCAATGGCTTTCTATGTTAGATTATGGACAAAAGGAGGCCAGGGGAGAGAAGTCCATTATCTGGACGGACCCACTTTCCAGACATGCCTTTGACAGTATTACGTTGGATAATCGAGGGATTACTGTATTTCAACTTGCCACCCAAAGAGACGACAAAGCCACAAGGATGTTCTTGACAGCTGTTTACAAATGAAAGAATGTAGTTTTCCTTTGTCTATCTCTCTCCTTCTCCACAGTACCCTTTCATTAAAGAAAGACAACTTGCTAATGATAAGCAACAAATCATGAACCTGCCTGGGGTGAAGAGGTTCAAGACAATGTATCACAAAAATCCTGAGGCTGACCCCAACTTGCGTACAAAAACCCTACAGAAAAACCCCTGCCCAGTATGTGAATGATATGATACAATGAGATAGTTTGCTTCATTTCATTTAAAAAGACTCCAATGTGCTTGCAGGCGTCAGCCTTGGTCACTTAATGGCAGCTCTCCATGTTGCTCGATCTTTGACAGCCTACCTATTCAGTTCCTTATCCCTGAGTTCATATTCTGTGATCTCCACCCAGGTCTTTTTTGGTCTGCCTCTCGCAACCCTACCCCCAGTGTTAACATTTTTCACTTTCTGTAACCAATTATCATCCCCATCCTTTCCACATTCCCAGACCATCTCCATCTACCTCTCCTAATCATAACACCAATACACTCCAGACTCATCCTTCCTCTTAACTCTTCCATTATAAACATCTACCTCTCCTAATCATAACACCAATACACTCCAGACTTATCCTTCCTCTTAACTCTTCCATTATAAACCTACCCCCCCTAGGCCTCGCATTCATGGACACATTGCACATTCAACTAATTACTGTCACATCTGTACAAAATGAGCCTGTGAATACCCTCTTCCTTTACTGCCCAGGTCTCACTACCATACAGCATTACACTCCCAACACATGCCAAATATAAAGATTCCTTCACATGGAGGGAGAGTCCACTCAATGTCAGAAGAGGCAACAGCTCCCTGAGCTTCATCCAATCACACCCCACCTTCAGAACATAACATGTCTTACAAGTAAGTAAACTCTTCTAAACTCTCATGAAACAAACCAGAAAGATGAATCCTTTCGCGCTTGACCATCTCCACAAGCTCTCCCCGACACGCCATACATATGAAATCAGCATTATCTTGCAGCCTACCTCTAATACCACTATATCTCTTATGCACCCATTTATCACAAATACTGCACAAGATGGAATTACTTCCCACGCCCTTGTGGCAAACCGCACAGGGCCACTCTCCCTCTACTTTGACAATACTGTACCGCCATCAGCCCTAGATATCATAATTTTTGTTTTACCCACATTTATTCTCAAGCCCTTGTGCCTCATACCATCTCTCTCCACTTCCTAATCCTTCCTCCACCTCCCTTTCGTTCTCTGCAATCATCACCAACTCACAGGCATACTAGGTAGGCATTATTATGTCATAACAATATGCAATAATATGTAACTATGCAACTATATTGCAACAGGTAAAATATTTAAGACAGGTAGTTATGTCTGAGTTCTCCAGGAAGAGACAACTACACATCCCTTGGCCTAGACTAATCAAGAATGCCAAACACCTCTGATCAAGTGTTGGAAACATGGCCAACACACACACACACTTTAGCTGGAAGTCAGAAATGGATATAAGTCCAAAATCACATATGGAGAGACAGAGAACCAGTAAGAGATCCCAAGAGAGAGAAGGAGTAGGAGTAGGTCAGAGAACCAGAGAGATCGACAGAAAGCGACAGAGAGTAGGAGCTAGAGAGAGAGAGTGGGAAGGCAGCAGCTAGCACAAACTGCTCCTGACAATATATACACACACACACACACACACACACACAGAGACGGAGCTGCTCCTGGATCAAGGGGAAATAATCGCAGAACTAGCAGCGAAAAGGAGATAGCTTATTGTGATTATGTGGTTGAATGCGTGAGTGGTGGTCCCGTCGGATATTAGTAAAAAAAAAAAAAAAACGCAAGTTTCGGCCCTAAAAATACAAGACAAAGTGAAAAAAAAAGTTTCCATATGGTTGTATCATGGCGGAGAGAGACGGAAGATTGTTTACAACTGACGAGGGGGAATTTGTGGGCTTCTCCGAGCTAAATGTAGGCAAAGGAAGTGATAAGCTGCAAGAAACAAGAGTAGCAGGAGTAGAGAAAACGGCGGAGAGGAATGTCCAGGAGTTAAAAAAGGTATGGGAAGTAATTAAGCAGCTGCAGGAACGGACCATAGAGCAAGAGAGAGAGATCAAAGTCCTACAGAATAGGCTGGAAAAAGTTAGCACACATAGTGAGGAACAAGAAAAAGAAGTTACAGAATTAAAGGCGAATAACGAATCAACATCAAATGAAATAAAACAGCTGAAGAGGGAAAATAAGAGGTTGGAAGAAGAAAGGGACAGAATAAAAAGTAAACTAGATGAATATGAATCAAAATCGAGGAGGCAAGATGAGCATATTCAGGAAATCAAGGAGCAACATAAGGGGTGGAAGAAAATACAGGAGGAAGGAAATGTAAATTTGAAGGAAATCATAGAACAACAAAGCAAGGAAAAAATGGAGAAGGAAGTGGTTAGAGTACTAAGAAGTAGAGAATCTTTGGTCAGGGATGTAGCAGACAAGAAAAAATGTGTGATAATTTCAGGAATAAAAGAAAAACGAATGACAGTAAGATCTGAAAGAGAGAGAGAGGAACTGAGCAAGGCTAAAGAAATAATATCACTGGTTATGGAAGGAAACAATGACGCCCAAGAAGAGACGTTTAGGTTAGGACAGTACGAGGATGGTGGGGCAAGGCCCTTGAAAGTAAAGTTTAAGTCCCAAGTAATAGTGAATGAAATCATAAGTAGAACGTGGAAATTGTCAGAGAAAGAGGGGTTTAAAAACGTTTGGATTAGGAGAGATGCAAATGAAGAGGAAAGAGCTAAATTAAAGGAGTTAGTAAAGGAAGCAAAGATAAAAAACGAACAACGAACGGAGAAAGAGAAGACAGAGTTCTATTGGAGAGTTATGGACCAGAAATTGAGAAAGTGGTACCGACGGAAGGAAGGAGAGACAAGAGTATAAAAAACGATGAAAAAAGTTTGAAAGTGGCGTACACAAACATCGATGGACTAATATCGGCGAGATTAGAAATCAATGATTTTTTGAGGGCACACGAACCTGATGTCATGTGCTTTGTAGAGACTAAATTGAAAGAAAATATTGATATTCATGTGGGAGGTGGGAAATGCAAATTGTGGAGAAGAGACAGAAAAGAAAAAATGGGAGGAGGAGTGATGATAGCAGTGAAGGACAGTATAAACGTAGATACTGTGGAAATGGCAGAGGGCAGGGCCGAAGCCATAAACTTGAAATTAGAAACTAGGGAGAATGGTAAGAGAGATATGGCAGTGGTATATGTTCCCCCTAAGACAAGAGCATGGAATGACGATGAATACCAGATGTTGTCAGACATGGTTAGTTATCTACAGAAAGTGATTGAGAAAAGCAACAATATAATCCTAATGGGTGACTTTAATTGTAAAGAGGTGAACTGGGAGGAATGGGACTCGGGAGGCAGCGAAGATTCGTGGGGCACTAAATTGTTAAATATAGCAATGAATAATGTAATGACACAGTGGGTTAAAGAAGAGACACGATTCAGAGGTGATGACACGCCAGCAAGATTAGATTTGCTACTATCCAAAGAACCTGATGTAATTGAATCATTAAATTATCTGTGTCCTATAGGAAAAAGTGATCATGTGGTCATTGAGTTCCAGATGATAATAGGGAACATGGTGCCAAGAGATGAGCTTTATAGGCAAGGAAGATACAACTTTGGGAAAACAAACTTTGCAGAATTGAGAAATTTTTTTGAAAATGCGGACTGGAGAAAATTCAGGGAAACAAGAGAGATACAGAGGAAGTGGGATATCTTTTTAGACTTCTACAATTTGGGAGTGGAAAAATATGTGCCAAGAGTAAGTGGGAAAGAAAACAGGAAAAAGGTGTGGTTTGTGTATAACAGCCAAAAAAGAGAGGGACATGGCATGGAACAAATGGAGAAAGAGAGGTAATATCAGAACAAAGGAAGAATATAAAAGAACTAGAAATGAATATGCAAGAATACGTAGAGAGGAGGAGAGGAACTTTGAAAAAGGTATAATTGACAAATGTAAGGATGAACCCAAATTGTTTTATAGATTTGTTAATGGCAAATTGAAGCAAAAGGGAAGGAATCACCAAACTGAAAGTAGAAGGAGAGGTCTACAAGGATGCAGTAATGCAAGCTGAAGTAATGAACAAATGTTTCCAATCGGTTTTCACTAAGGAAAGGGAGTTTGTGGAAGGAGAGGGAGTGATTAGAAATGTAGTGATAAAAGATATAAGTGGAAGTGCAGGAAGTGTATAAATTACTAGGAGCTCAAGATGTAAGGAAGGCCCCAGGACCGGAGGGAATAATTGGGTACTGAAGGAATGCAGAGAACAACTGGCGGATAAGATTCACAATTTAATTGTGTGCTCCTTGGAAGAGGGAAAAGTGCCTCGGGAATGGAAGAGGGCAAATGTGGTGCCAATCTATAAGGGAGGAAACAAGGAAGAACCCCTGAATTAAAGATCAGTGTCCCTAACCAGCATGGTTGTGAAATTGTGTGAGAGAATCCTGAAAGATAGATGAATAAAATATCTGGAAGAGATGAATATTTTGACTGAAAGTCAGTTTGGATTCAGAAGTGGAATGTCATGTGTTTCCAACTTGTTGAGTTTCTACTCAAGGGCGATTGACGTGCTACAGGACAGAGACGGTTGGGTGGATTGTCTGTACTTAGATCTGGAGAAGGCCTTCGACAAAGTACCCCACAAGAGACTATTATGGAAATTAGAGCATATAGGAGGACTGAAGGGAAGCCTCCTGGAATGGATGAGAGACTTTTTGAGTGACAGACAAATGAGGACAGTAATAAAGGACAGGACATCTGGATGGAGGGAAGTAACAAGTGGTGTCCCACAGGGCTCGGTGTTGGCACCAGTAATGTTCTTGATTTATGTAAGTGATATGGTAGATGGAGTGAACAGCTATGCAAGCCTGTTTGCTGATGATGCAAAGATCTTGAGAAAGGTAGAGGTTGAAGAGGACTGTAAAATGCTACAGGAAGATCTGGATAGGATATATGATTGGAGCCGGATGTGGGAAATGAAATTCAACGCAAAAAAATGTAAAATATTGGAAATGGGTAAAAGTACCAAGAGGCCATCATTGAATTATTTGATGGGTAATGAACCAATTAGAAAAGCGAGAGAAGAGAAAGATCTGGGAGTGCTGGTCCAGGATAGTTTGTCACCTGAAAAGCACATAAATAAGATAGTGAGAGAGACATATAAACTCTTGACCAATATAAGAGTGGCATTTCATTACATGGATGAGGAGATGATGAAAAAATTGATAGTGGCCATGATCCGGCCCAGGTTAGAATATGCAGCAGTAGTGTGGTCCCCACACAAAAAGAAAGATATAACCAAGATTGAGAGAATACAAAGAACAGCAACCAAGGTGGTCCCTAGTCTGGCAGATTTGCCATACAGAGAGAGGCTGGAAAGGCTGGATTTGCCCTCCTTAAAGGAAAGGAGAAAGAGGGGTGACATGATTGCAGTGTTCAGGACCATGATAGGAGTAGATAAAATTGACAGAGAAAATCTGTTTGTGTGGGATGAGAGAGCAACAAGAGGACACGGAATGAAACTAAAGAAGCCAAGCTGCTCGAAGGACATCAAGAAATATAGCTTTCTGTATAGATGTATAGACCTGTGGAATAGCCTGGACAAAGAGATCGTCCAGTCTAAAAACTTAAATGAGTTTAAGGCAAAATTTGACCTATTGAGAAACAGAGACGGGACCTCACGAGCGTAGCTCATTTCCTGTATATCACAATTAGGTAAATACAATTAGGTAAATACACACACAACTGTACACCTACACGCTTTAGCCGGAAGTCAGAGGGGGATATAAGTCCAAAATCACATGTAGGAGAGTCAGAGAACCAGTAAGAGATCTCCAGAGAGAGGAGGAGTAGGTGTAGGCCAGAGAACCAGAGAGATAGACAGAGAGCAATGAGGAGTAGGACAAGGAGAGTAGGAGCTAGAGAGAGAGAGAGAGAGAGTGGGAAGGCAGCAGCTAGCACAAACTGCTCCTGACAATATGTGGGGCATGTCAAACTCTTAACTTTTCAGTCAAGCAACTGTCTCACAATAAAACTCCATTGATCCCTATCTGCCTACTTCATCACATCACCTCACTTGCAATTCAAAGACCTACCCTGACGTTCCCCTACAACGCCAACATTTATTCTCTCTCTGCCTGGGTCTCTTCAATCAACCAGACAGGATAATACATCTTTTCCCTCTATAACAAAATGATAAAGGTCACATAATCTTGACATCTGGTGGCCCTTAACAATACAAAATATCCCATGGGAGTCCATTTCTGAAGCCACGTGAGAGGGCTTGAAGCACCATGATAAACAACAAGGGGCTCAAGCTCAAGACTTGACCCCTGATGTACACCAATATTCATGGAAAACTCATCACTCAAATCTCCAGTCACTCTGACCTGGGTGCGAGCAACCACATACATAGCCATAACACTTGCTCATACAACATTTGGACACAACAAAGAAATGACCACCACAGTATACAAACAATATATATGTTCAGTGATGAATTATGCAAGCCCTGCTTGGGCTCCTAACCTCACTGAAACATGCTATAACACTCTTCAGACCATACAAAACAAGGCCCTAAAAATAATCACAGGCTACACAGCTCCTACACCCACACACTACCTACACCAAGAAACCAAAGTCCTCAAAGTCAAGGATCATCTAGACATGAGAGGCACCCAAACTCGCTGCAGCCTCCACAAACCCACAACATCCACTACACTACATGGCAGCACATCCACACACACCAAGGAACATCAAAACAACACCCAGCACACGATATCATACACAAATACTGTCATCTCTCCCTCCTCGCCCGCCTCAGACTAGTTTCCAGAAGCATGTCCACACACAAATCGCTCGCTGCTCCATTCAGTCACTTAAAGACAACACACAGCTGCATGCATGGCCTCATGATATCCATCCTTTTGAATCCTATCTCCCTCGTGAGGACAGGGTCCACCTGGGCAGGCTGAGATGTGGGCATCATCCAGCCCTCTTAAGTTATCAGAAGAGGCTGGATGACTCCGTCGCTGATGCCTGTCCAGGATGTAACACAGCACCCCATACTATTAAGCACATTATGGAAGACTGCACTGCACAATCACCTACGCCAACAACACACTCCTTGAGAGCTCTGTGAGAAAGTCCGGTCTTGGCCGTGGCCTTCCTTAGGGACTTGGGGCTGTTCGGCGAGACTGCCCAGGGAACTACTACTACTACCACCACCACTCTAACCAGCCACTCCTCGATCCCAAGCTTTCTTACTGCCCACTACACAACCTCCCTACGGACTCTGCCAAAGACCTTCTCCATATCAACAACCACAGCCTTCTCCAAATCAACAACAACGAAGTACAAATCTCTTTTCAAAGTATTGTAAGACACAAAATAAATTATACAAGGTGTTGACTGCAGAGAATGAAAAGAAGGTGGAGGAAAGATTTAAGAAATGGATAGATGGTATGGGGCACAAGGGCTTAAGGGTAAATGCAGATAAAACAAAAGTGATGATATCTAGAGTTGGTGGCAGTACAATCAGAGGAGAAGGAGAGTGGCCATGTGCAGTTTGCCACAAAGGTGTGGGAAGTAATTCCATCTTGTGCAGTGTTTGTGATAAATGGGTGCACAAGAGATGTAGTGGTATCAGAAGTAGACTGCGAGATAATGCTGATTTTGTGTGTGCGGCGTGTCGGGGAGAGCAGGTGGAGATTGTTAGGAGTGAAAGGATTGAACTTTCTGGTGAGTCTCTTGAGTGTGTGGAAGAGTTTTGTTATTTGAGAGACATGTTATGTGCTGGAGGTGGGGCTGGAGCTAGCTCGGTTGCTAGGGTGAGAAGTGGTTGGAAGAAGTTCAGGGAGCTGTTGCCTCTCCTGACACTGAGAGGACTCTCCTTACATGCTAAAGGGTCTTTGTATGCAGCATGTGTTAGGAGTGTGATGCTGTATGGTAGTGAGACCTGGGCAGTAAAGGAAGAGGATATTCGCAGGCTTAAACGTACAGAAATGACAATGATTAGGTGGATGTGCAGTGTGTCCCTGCGTGCATGGCCTGGGGGGGCTGGGTTTACGATGGAAGAGTTGAGAGGTAGGATGGGACTGGAGTGTATTGGTGTTGTGATGTGGAGAGGTAGGCTGAGGTGGTTTCTACATGTGGAGAGGATGGGGGATGATAACTGGGTGCAGAGGGTGAGAAGTGTTAATGTTGGGGGAAGGGTTGGGAGAGGCAGACCAAGAAAGACAAGGGACGAGGTCATTAAATGTGACCTCAGAGTTCAGGGATTGAACACGGAGGCTGCCAAAGATCGAGCAGCATGGAGAGCCGCCATTAGGTGACTAAGGCCGACACATGCAAGCATGTTGAAGCCTTCAAAAACGATAACGATCACCATTTACCCAATTTGTGATTACTAAGCAGTCTCACATACGCAACTCCACAAGGATATATACAGTAATTAAACTATTTGCTGCCATATGTTATCAAACTTCTGCCATATTTTAAAAAGAATATTCACATGTATAAGTCTCACCTGACAATTTTAGCAAAGTGGATAAGCAAGTCAACATGCCAATACACTAATACTCAATCTTATACAACACATGACTTAAGAAATCAGTACGATCTAAATACCCACTATTGGTATTCCTTTTGTATACAAGGTCTGTTCAGAAAGTATCCAACCTTAGGCTCTAAAAGCATAAATAGCTAACCTGTTGAGCTAGGACACTAATCCCCCTCAAATTAGGCCCCTTCTGACTTGACACACACAGCCCAGCATTTTTTTCACTGCCTGAAACAGTTTTCAGTATCTCCTGCATGTGCTTCATCGCATTCATCATGATCTCTTCTCTCGTCTCAAATTAGGAGCCTTTCAGAAGAGTTTTGAGCTTGAGGAATAACCAAAAGGCACATGAAGCCATGTCTGGTGAGTGGTGTGCAGGGAGCCTACTGAACATGTGAGATGTTGTGCTACAGTCTATGGAGTAGACTGTAGCACCAGTCAAGCAGGGCAGTACTCCCATGGTGGATGCAAAGCTGATGACAAGGAGAGGTGGAGCTCTCGTTTCATCAGCCTTCGGGACTGGTTCCTGACCATCCCCCTTTGCTGAACTTTTTCAATGTTTCAGTAAAACAGAGAATAGGCCAGCATGCTCTCCAATACAAGTTTCTCTAACTGTCAACACCAAACTACATGCACATTACACTCCCTTTTCAAAATTAAAAAAGAAAAATGACAACTAATAACCAAGCCTCGGAGTCCCTGGGGAGGACCATAAATGCCCCTACCATCTGCTCCTCTCCCGGTGATGACTCAACAAGCTGCCTGGAACCACTGTCTGACTCACTTCTTCTTCCTTTCTGCAACATTCGTGGCCTTTCCTCTAAATTTCTCTCTGTTGAGCAACACCTCTCCTCCTCTAAACCTCACTTTCTCTTCTTAACCGAGACTCAGCTGTCTGAAACAACTGATAACCCTTTTCTGTATCCTCCTACTTTCTCTAGGCAGGCAGTCAGGGACGCTGTCATCCTCCATCAGAACTGTCACACCCATCATCAGTCCAAGATCAACTAATTTTTCAAGCCTGCCACCCTCATGCATGTGAGCCTGTTCTCCCCACCACCACCTCTTCATCCCCAGTCTTCACCCTAGGACCCACAACCAAGCATATCGATAGCCATCGAGTCCCTGTTAGACATGAGCTTGCAGTTGTCTTCGGTCTCCTGAGGTGGGAAGGCTCCATCACCTCATTGAATGTCCCCACTCATCACCCAGCTCCAGTGGATGGAGGTGGAGGAGGTATTTGACATATGTTAAGTGATTCTTTTAGCCACTAGACCACATGGGATTAGTGTACACCAGCTGGAGGCTAGTGGGTTATGACATCTGTCTGCCATTCACTGGGTGGTACAATGCACAACTTTATAAAAATTCTTTTTGCAACTTTCATCTTCTTCATTTATCCATTTGGAAATTTTTATTGTTTATGTTTTCTTAGTGTCTAGCATTATATTTGACAACCTAAATCATGTGGAAAGGAAGAATGTGCTTTTTAAGGTGGCAAATCAGATGAAGGGGGAGAATAGGGGCATCACAGGTAAGCAGTGTGTAAAGAATGATGAAGGAAGGTTAGTCATGAACAGTGGGGATATTAATGAAGGAAGGTTAGTCATGAACAGTGGGGATATTAATGAAGGAAGGTTAGTCATGAACAGTGGGGATATTAATGATGCATGGAGAGAGCATTACAGCTGGTCATTGAATGAGGAGTCTGACTGGGACAGGGAAAGTTTGGAGCCAGCGGTTCCAGTGTGACCCTTGCCCTTTGATTGATGCTGCCACTGTGAGCAGGGCAATAGGCAGGATGCTGGTGGGGAAGGCAGCAAGTGTGTCTAGGTTGAATGCTGAAATGTTGAAAGCCTCAGGAGATACATGAGTGCGGTTAGCCACCGACCTGATAAATCTATCTATCTATTGCCAGACGCCTCAATCCCGAACGGGGTGGCCACAAACAAATCGCCTCCATGTCACTCTGTCCCCTGCCATTTCACTACCATGCTCCCAACTCACACCCCCCTCTCTCATATACCTCTCCACTCCATCCCTCCATCTCATCCTCGGCCTCCCCCTCCCTCTCGCCCCCTCCACCTCACTCACATACACTCTCCTCGTCAATCTTTCACTCTCCATCCTCTCCACATGCTGTCCCAGATGACCAGTTGAAGAGAATAATTGTAAATATGTACAAGGGGAAGGGTAATGCCCTGGAAAAAGGATATTAAGGAGACACAAAGCTTTTAGACCAGATAATGAAGGTAATGGAGAGAGTTCTAGAAGGTATGATTAGAGAAAAAGTGAATATTGATGATATGCAGTTTGGGTTTATGCTAGGCAAAGGGACCACTGATGCCATATTCACTGTTTGACTGCTTTCAGAAAAACACATAGGAAAGAAATGGGAAATGTACTTTGTTTTTGTTGATTTGGAGAAGGCCTTTGACAAAGTTCCTAGACAGGTGGTGAACTGGAGAATGAGAAAGCTAGGGATCAAAAAGTGGCTGGTTAGGGTCGTTATGGCCATGTATGTGGATGCTCACACCCAGGTAAGGGTGAATGGAGATTTGAGTGATGAGTTTTCCAAGAATGTTGGTGTGCACCAGGGGTCAGTTTTCGGTCCCTTGTTGTTTAGCTCTCTCACGTGAGTTCAGAAATGGACTCCCGTCAGAGATGTATGCTGATGATTTGGTGTTGGTTGCAGAGCATGGGAGGGAGGTGGAGGAAAGATTTAGGAAGTGGAGACAAGGTAAGATGCACAAGAGTAAATGCAAACAAAACAAAAGTGATGGTGTCTAGGAATGGTGGTGGTACTGCCAAAGAAGAGAGAGAGTGACCATGTGCGATTTGCCACAAGGGCGTGAGAAGTAATTCCATCTTGTGCAGTGTTTGTGACAAGTGGGTGCAAATGAGGTGTAGTGGTATTAGAGGTAAACTGCGAGATAATGCTGATTTCATGCATGCAGAGTGTTGGTGAAAGCACGTAGAGATTGCCAGGAGTGAAACTGCTGGTGAGTATCTTCAGTGTGTGAAAGAGTTTTATTTGGGAGACATGCCATGTGCTGGAAGTGGGGCTGGAGTTCTCTCTCTGGCTAGGGGAAGGAGTGGATGGAAGAAGTTCAGGGAACTGTTGCCTCTCCTGACATTGAGAGGGCCCTTCCTCTATGCTATGGGATCTTTCCATGCAGCATGTGTCAGGAGTGTAATGCTGTATGGTTTTGAGATCTGGGCAGCAAAGGAAGAGGATATTTGCATACTCAATCATACAGAAATGGCAATGATTAGGTGGATATGCAGTGTGTTCCTGACAGCAAGGCCTGAGGGGGGCTAGGTTTACAATGGAAAAGTTGGGAGACAGGATGGGAATGGAGTGTATTGGTGTTGTGATGAAGAGAGGTAGATTGGGGTGGTTTGGGCATGTGGAGAGGATGGGGGATGATAATTGGGTGCAGAAAGTGAGATGTGTTAATGTTAGGAGAAGGGTTGCGAAAGGCAAACCGAAAAAGACCTGGGACGGGGTCACTGAGTGTGACTTCAGGGATAAGGAACTGAACAGGGAAGCTGCCAGTGATCGAGCAGCATGAAAAGCCACCATCAGGTGACCAAAGCTGATGCATACAAGCATGTTGGAGCCTTAAAAAATGAAATGATTCCCATGTGTGTTCTGGTCTAAATAACTGAAAGACTGAAGAACATTCCTACAATTAGCAAGGGTACATAGAGGTAGGTAAGGCACTGCTCTGTATCCAGACATACCAATGACTCTATTACGTTGGATAATCGAGGGATTACTATACATACTTTGATGCCCCTGCCGTATCATATTCAAAAGATAAAAAGTTTGGTGTTGATGGCAGTTGAAAGAGCTCACTATGAGAAAAAAAAATAATGTAGGAAGTATTTTTACTGTCTCATAATCTGTATAAGGATCCCACCATACTGTACACATAGGAAGGAGCACTAAAACAGAATAAGGAACTGCATAAGAGTAAGATTTTGTAAGGAGGGAGATCTTATATAACACACACACTCTGACTGGTGAAAAGGTAAAAATATAAATACTGTAGATAAACCAACTAACTGAAGGACAGACAGGTACAGTACTATACACTTACCATGTACAGAACAGGATGGATACTGAATACTTGAATGGCTACATAGACAGAGATGGACAGACTGATAAAAGCATAAGCAGACAGACAGACAAACTTACAGTTCTAGCATTGGGAGCTCCTGCATGGCCATAATGGAGAATGGCAGCATTGCAGCCCGAGCCACATATGTTGGTGTAGGCCTGGTGCCGGCAGCCCCCATGATAGTAGGTGTGGTGCTGGAAGATGGCCTCCAACTGGTACTCTTTCATTCCAGGACGAATTTTGCGCATCACAGCCCGATGTGCCGCTGCAGAAACTCTTGCTGCAAACCTCAGCACCTCCAGTTCAGTCTTGGTCTTGTGCACACGACTGAAAAATATATGTTGTATAATTATGGCACACTATACTGTACAACATTATGAGTGAAAAAAGAAAAGTACAGTACAACAATCTGCAAAAATAGGTGAAGAGGCAACACACTGGAGGCAGTTTCACTATGCAAAGTGTTCTTGGTCCCAAAAATTACCTAACCTTTGTAATGGTTTTACACTACAGTAGTATGAGTATCATTTATTAATTTACCATACTTTACATCCACATCCATCCTTTCACCATTTCATCGTTTACTGCTTCATCAAGAGCATAAGGGCCCAGGGTAAGGCTACTTACTCCAGACTTTGATCCTATGCAGTACTGTAAACAACAAACACTGAACATCCCTCTGACATACAGTATTCCTTTGTGGGTCACATCCAGTTGAAGTGCTTTAATCTGCTAGACCATCAGACCTCCAGTTGCTTAAACTCTGATCCTGTGGTTACTGCACAAAACTGGTACCAAACATGATGCTTGATAATGAAAGCAAAAAACCCATGGGATTTATCCTAGTTGGCTACTAGTCATCCCAAGTGCAAGCCCAAATTTTCTCTTTTACAACAAATTAGACCCATTCAATACACAAATGTTGTTAAGGTAAATATCATAAACACAGATAGGCAATTTCAGGTTTGTAGAAAGTGATGAAAAGGGCACAATAAGGACAAAACACATACCGGTACCACAGAGAGACCTGAAATGAACTTCAGGTACAGTGAGAGGTTTTGAGGCTAGGGGGTCAAGAGTTAGTAGTCTTCACCACCTGGAATTAACTCTTTGATTAGGGCCTCATCTTTGAATCCCTCAAAGCCCTCGGAAACCATAGATGAAGCACCATCATTGTTGGCAGAAACCAGCTCAGGTGAGCAATAACAACGTTTTTGAGCTGAGAAATGTGTGATGGCAGCAGGAAAGTAGATTTTCATCTTGCAGTGATAACGAAGACTCCTATTGTACTGTATAAACAAGTGCATGTTAACCAAAGGATCACTGTACACTACGGTACTTTTACCATCCAGCTGAATAAATGGTTTCCTGGGCTATACGAAACCATACCTTGTGATCTGTCACTCACGTGTTGAGTTACATGAAGGTAGCACTACATCAAGTAAGTGAATGGTGGGCATCCCCAACCCCTCTTGCTGTACCCAAATAACATGAATCTACCTACTGATTTTACAAATTAAGAATAGTATCTGGTACCAACACGTATCATATAGCCTACTGTATATTAAAACTTCATATCACATGGTACTGTGCTGAAAACAGCCTTGTACTGCACAATCAAGTCTTCAGAGGAGTAGACTACACAGCAAAGAATAAGCTGTATGTTCTATATAGGGAGCCAGAGAAGACTTATGATGGTGAGGCTTGGGATGGATTATGGAGTAAGCTAAACTTTTAAGGTGTAGTTGGGAGTTTATTGAGGGCACCAAACTCCTTTTGAGGGTACTGCTGCATGCATCATGGTTGAGAAGAAGCTTAGTGATCTTTTTAACAGTACCATAATGTATTTATCATGTACGACAGGGATGTGTTAAGTTACCTTCGCTACTCAATGTATATGTACATGGAGTACTGGTAGTCAGAGATGAAAGGAAAGTGATGAAAGCAGGTACAGGACCAAAACTGAAGCTAAATGGCAATGAAAGGAATCTCGTATCCTACTTGACGATGCTGTTTTTGAGAAGAAGCTTAGTGATCTTTTTAACAGTACCATAATGTTTTTATCATGTACGACAGGGATGTGTTGTTACCTTCGCTACTCAATGTATATGTACATGGAGTACCGGTAGTCAGAGATGAAAGTGATGAAAGCAGGTACAGGAGCAAAACTGAAGCTAAATGGCAATGAAAGGAATCTCGTAACCTGCTTGACGATGCTGTTTTGACCGCAGAAAAAAAGAATGACTTGCAAAACTCTATGCATGAGTTTGATCGAGTTTACACAAGAAAAAATTAAAAGTTAATGTGAAGAGAAGTAAGATAATGGTATGTGAAAGAAAGGAGTATGATACAATATCCTCTGGAAGTAAAGAAAAGAAACAGTGAAATGTAGGGTCCAGATAGGGTAGGAGGTGAAATACTTGAGAAGGCTGACATTTTCGAGAACCTGAGAGATGTAGCCTACTGTGTAAATATTCCAAAATGGAGGATGACGTTAGTGTCAGATAACTTCTGGGGATAAGTGTACACTAACTGGGGAGTTTAGCTGTATTTTGAAGGCTAAGAAAGTTAGCATCGAGGATAAGAGGGCCCAGCATGAAAGTGTCATACTGCTGACACTCTCATATGGAAATGAAACCTGCGCAGTGAGCGACAGGTACCTAACTTGGTTGCAAGCTGTGGAAATGTCCTTTCATAGAACAATTGTACTTGTAGGCATAAAGAGGATGGAGGGTGTAGAGAAATACCTTAGTGAAATTTATGAGCATTATGAAATGGAAGAAAATGATATAAAGTGAGATATACAGTAATCTCTCTACTTTCTGGACGACCACTATCCGGTTACCTCACTGTTTGGACATCGTAGGCCGATGGTCGAAACCCCAAAATTAACAAATAAATAAATAAATAAATAAAAAAAATCCAATTTTTTGGGACCGCGTCAGTTTGAATTTCCCGGGTGCGCCAAATGGCTTCCTTCCGCGCTCTCCCAAAAAAAATAAATAAATAAATAAATAAATAAAAATCATTTTTTTTAACCGCGTCAGTTTGAATTTCCTGCGCGCGCCAACTGGCTTCCTTCCCGCGCTCTCCCCCTCCTGTTCAGTGCTGCCAGATACAGGGAAATTTCCCTGTTTTAGGGAAATTCATATCTCTACAGGGAAACAGGGAAGAAAATTCAAAATACACCAAAATCTAGGGAAATTTGAGATACTGGACGGACAAGAACGATACGGCTGTGATGCAACGAACCACACTTCTTTTAATTCAGATAATAGACAAAATTGTCTTTGTTTGTTTGTGTGTGTGTGTGTGTGCGTGTGTCAAGACCAGTACATGCAATTCTGCTTAAATTCTCTAAAGTAAGAGAAAGAGAGAGGGTGGGATGGGGGTTGTGGTAACTGGCAACACAACCGTATCGTTCTCGTCCGTCCAGTACATGTCCTTCCCATGCATACCGTGATTCCAAATTTTTATTCAGTCCTGAATAAAGCCTGGTGGCGTTTGGAAGTCCCCCACCTATTTCAGTTACTGTTGTAACTTGTAGTCACGTCTACCCCTCCAGCAAAGTGTAAAAGGCAGCCTTACACCCAGAAATACACTGAAAAATGGGAAAATGACCCCCAATTTAAAAGCTGGCTGAGAAGAAGTAGTAAAGGCCCTCTGTATTTCCACTGCAAATTGTGTAATTCTGATGGAAAAGCTGGCAAATCTGAAAAAGAGAAACATGCTGCAGGGGCCAAGCATAAGAAGATTGTGGAGAGTGCTAAATGTACAGTTAATGAACTTGATATGCTAAGTGTCAGTGGAGAAAGACATGCAGAAAGAAAAGTGAAAGAATCTGAAATACGATTAGCTGCAGTCGTAAGTGAACTTAACCTTCCATTTTCGGTTGCTGATAAACTTGTTCCAGCTATTCGAACAATATGCCCAGATTCAGATGTGGCAAAGAAACTCAAGTGTGGTAAAACAAAATGTGCAGCTATTGTGAAAAATGTCCTTGGTCAAAAGAAGAAAAACGACTTAATCAATCTTCTTAGAGAAAATTGTTTCTCTCTGATAGTAGATGAGTCAACAGACCGGGGCTGCATGAAACATCTTGCCCTTGTTGCACGAGTTACCACCCCAGAAGGTATCAAGGATTCATTCTTATCACTTGTGTCTTTAGAAAATGCCACCGCTGAAATCCTTTATGAAAGTGTTAAGTCTGTGTTTGATGAAGCAAATGTTCTCTACCAACAAAACATGATAGGGTTTGCTGTAGATGGGGCTAGTGTAATGATGGGAGTTCGCCATTCACTCTCATCAGTGTTAAAGAATGACATACCCAATCTTTTCATAATGAAATGCATGTCATTCCTTTCATCGGTGTACTTCATATGCATGCAAAAAAATTGCCAAGATGGGTTGAAGATATGACCCGTGACATAACTACTTCTTGTCACCAAAGCAGACAGCAGCCTATAAAGACTTCCAGGAGTTTGCCAGTGTGAAACCCCACAAACTGTTGCATCCCTGTCAGACAAGATGGTTATCCCTGCATAGTGCTGTAAAACGGTTGCTTGAACAGCTTCCAGCACTGAGGCTATTTTTCACTCAAGCAGCCTTGGAAGATAGACTGGCTGCATCTGAATCTATTCTTCAGAAACTTCATGACCCATTTTCTAAGCTTTACTTAGAATTTCTTGATTATTTTTACCCATATTTAGTGACCTGAACAAAGAGATGCAGACTGAGAATCCAAAGATTTATACATTGCACAGCAGAGTCTCTGCAGTCTTGCATACCATACTTGAGTGCTACATGAAACCACACATCTTTGAATCCACACCATTATCAGCTGTCAGTGTGAGAGACCCAGCCAATTTTCTTCCACTGGAAGAGGTTTATCTTGGTGATCGAGTAACTGTATCACTCCAAGCATGCCAAAACCTGGACAAACAGCTACTGGATGCTTTTAGATTAAGATGTCTGGACTTCTACATAGAAGGAGCCTCTCAAGTTTTGCAGAGGTTTAATTTGAAGGACCCAGTACTCACAAGTCTCAAAGCTTTAGACCCACAAAGTGTACTGATGAAAACTATCCAATCTATTGCCCCCTAAGTGGCTCATTTCCCAAACTTAGTGCCTGAAAGTGACATAAATGAGATAGACAGTGAGTGGCGGTTACTCAGAAACACTGAACTGAATGTAGTACCTGATATAAGTGCTTACAATTTCTAGCAAAAAGTTGGTGACTTCAAAAAAGGGGATGATACACCATTGTTCCCACGTGTTGGAAATCTAATGAAAAACTGCTGTTTGCCACATTCAAGTGCCAGTGTTGAAAGGCTATTTTCTCAAGTGAATCTAATGAAAAAATAGTTAGAAATTCACTGAACACAGAAACATTAAATGGAATGCTTCATGCCAGGAAAACTTTTGAAACTTCATCTGCTTACAACTTTGAAATAACACCATTCCACTTGGAGCTTATGACAGCAGACATGTATAAAACTAGTGATTTGCAACAAGAATAGCTGGCGTTTTAAGGTATGTAATAAACAATAAGAGTTTACATTGATGATAAGATTATGGGAATGTATATATAACAACATAAAGGTAACAGGGAAATAAAGGGCTAAACAGGGAAATTTTGTAGGTGAATCTAGGGAACTTTTGGTAGCTCGATCTGGCAGCACTGCTCCTGTTAGCTTTCTTTCAACCCCTGCGAAGAGTGGACGGTTGCCAGATCGTCTGCGGTATTTTCGTTTTTGTTTAATCAATCATAATCCACAGTGCTAAGGATTAAGTGTAGTTAAACACTGGATTACTGCACATGCTTCAAGACCAATTATGACCACTGTAAAAACCTTAGAGGTGGGGGTAATATTCAGTTAACAACCATCATGGACATGTAACACTGTCAACTGCTAAATATTTTCCCATAATCACTTCTAAATCCTCATTCTCTGGTTACATTTTATTTACTTCATGCTTTGTGTCCCATATCTGAGTGCACAGGCTGTGAAAGAGGTGATTTTCTCAGTGATTACCACGTCTCTTACGTTCACTGTCTAGTCAACTGGTGAACATTTTTGCCCTACACACTTCTAAATCATAATTTTTCTGGTTACATTTTATTTACTTCATGCTTTGTGTCCCATATTTGAGTGCAAAGGCTGTGAAAGAGGTGATTTTCTCAGTGATTACCATGTCTCTTACATACGTTCACTATCTAGTCAACTGGTGAACATTTTTGCCCTACTCACCACTAAATCATAATTTTCTGGTAACAGTTTATTTATTTGATGCTTTGTATCCCATATTTTAGTGCATAAGATGTGAGAAATGATGATTTTCATAGTGATTGCCACGTCCATTACTT
>JAGKTI010004582.1:0-15313 GCA_018397915.1 Birgus latro
CTGTATATATATACTGTATATAATTTTATTGTATATATGTATCTATATATACCATATGTTTTTATAAATACTTCAACATGCTTGCATGCACTGACCTTGGTCACCTAAGAGTGGCTCTCCATGCTGCTTAATCTCTGGCAGTCTCCCTATTTGCTCCCTTAACCTTGAGTTCAACCTCTTTGACCTCCTCCCAGGTCTTTTTTTTGGTCTGCCTCTTATAAACCTATCCTTTACATTTACACCTCTCACCCTCTGCATCCAGTTGTCATCTTCTATCATCTCCACATACCCACATCATCTCAATCTTCCCCTTCTCATCACAGCACTAATACATTCAAGTCCCATCCTTCCTCTCAATTCTTCATTCGGAATCCTAATTCCCCCGGGCTCTTGTTCAAGGACATACTACACATCTATCTAATCATTATCTTCTCTGCATGTTTAAGTCTACAAATATCCTCTTCCTTTACTGCCCAGATCTCACTACTGTACACTCCAAACACATGCTGCATACAAGGACCACTTAGCCCTCTAAATATCAAGAGAGGCAACAGCTCTCTGAACTTATTCCAACCACTTCTTAGCTAGTCCCACCTCCAGCACATAACATGTCCCCCAAACAATAAAACTCCTCCAAACACTAAGGACACTCTCCAGCAAGATCAATCCTTTCCCACCTCTCAACCTCTGTGTGCTCTCCCCTACACACCACTCATACAAAATCAGCATTACATGCATTTTGTACCCTATCTCTAAATCCACCATATCTCTTGTGCACCCATTGTCACAAACATTGGACAACATGGAGTTACTTCCCACACCCTCATGCCACATGGCCACACTCCCTCTGCTTTGACAGTACCACCACCAAATCTAGATATCATAACTTTTTTTTTTTTTTTAATGCTCTCAATCCCTTGTACCCCATTCCACCTCTCCACTTCCTAAATCTTTCTTCCACTTCTCTCTCATTCTCCGTGATCAACACCAAGTCATCTGCATACATCTTCCATAACAGTCCAGTTCTGATGTCAAGTGAGAGCTTCAAGCACCATGATAAAAATAAAGAATTTAAGACTAAACTCCTAATGCATGCTAACATTCATGGAAAACTCATCACTCAAATTTCCATTCACTCTCACCTGGGTGTGAGAACCTTTGTGCACTGCCATAACCACTCTAACCAGCCATTCCTCATTCCCAAGCTTTCTCACTGCCCACTTCACCACCTCCCTAGGACCTCTGTCAGAGGTCTTCTTCAAATCAACAAAAAAAAAAGAGTACAGCTCCCTCTTCTTTCTTCTGTACAGTATTCATCCTGGACATAAACACAAACTGCACCTAATCAATATTCACTCTTTCTCTTATTGCACCTTCAATGACTCACTCCATTACCTTCATTATCCAATCCAAAAGTCTTAAGCATCTATAAATTCCTCTTTCCAGGACATCACTCATCCCTTTATACACACTTACAACCACACTATTCAGACTGTCACCTGGAACAAAACACTCCTATAAAACTGAATTTATCAAACCAGTAAATAAATTCACTTCTATATCTCTTAAGACCCTCAACACCTCAGCAGCCAAACCAGACACACCCACTGCCTTCCCCTGCTACATCCTCTCAATTGCCCTGCTCACAGCAGCAGCATCAATCAAAAGCCAAGAGGCCAAACAATGGATCTGATGACTCCAAACATTCCCTGTTCCAGTCAAACTCTTCATTCAGCAACTTGTCATTATGCCCTCTTCAAGTATCTTTCATATCCTCAATGTTCACCACTAGCTTTCCTTTGTCATTCTTCACACACTGCGCACATATGATATGCCCATTTTCTTTCACAATCTGCTTTTTGTCGCCTTAAATACCACATTCTTCCTTTTGGCACTATTAAGGATATCCAAGAAAATCTCTGAGACTCAGATTTTTCCCTGTATACCTCTTTTTTTGGCCCTATGCTTGGCAACCACATGTTTCTCTGATACCACCTTTTTCCATTTATTGAATTTTTTTTTTTCTCCTTAGCTGTGGCTTCTAAACCCTCATCCCACCACCATGTTAGCATGTCTTGGTAGGCCCCATGTCCATCCACACAATGAATCAGTAACTCTTAGGAGAATATTCTTGAGAGCTCTGTACTGCTCATTAGCACTTCTGTCTACAATTCCCTGTTCAGCCACCACTCTACTCATCTCGTTATAGAAAGCATTCCTTGCTGCTTGGTTTTTCAATGCCAATATTTTCCTCCTGGGTGCATAGATCCTTTTCTTCACTACCCACTTCATTTGTACCATATCATATATTAGTAATTTGTGTTGCTGCAAAACTCTTCCCCCCCTCCCTCCCTTTAACTCTCACATTCTTCACTAACCTCCTGACCAGGAAATAGTCAGTTTGGCTACTAATACCTCCAAACACATTTGTAATCAGCCTACATTCTCTATTCCTAAAAACAGTGTGGCAAGCAATGATGTTAACTGCCTCTCCAAACTACAGTATCTCCTCCCCTCCCCCATTACCCGTACCAAATGCATATCCCTCATGAACCCCTTCATATCCTTGAGCTGCTGCAATCACATAACCACTTAAATCCCCACCCTGACCTACAATTTCATCATCCCCCATACTCCCAATCACACAGATCAAACCATCCCATAATTTATCTTTTCCTTCATCAGCCAAACTAACCTGTGAAGAATATTCCAATATTACTGCAACCAAAAGTTTTCCAAATAATATTATGACTGACTTAGACTATCTGGGAATGTTGTGCAAGATCAGCTACTGGGTTTTTGGCCCCACATCACTCCTAAGGTAGTAACTCCCAGGGACAATAATAACCACCCACCTCCAGTTTTATTTACTCTAACTTGTTTTTAATCCTATGTAGAGCAGGATACTTCTAAACAATATAATTTGGCTAAGCAACATTCTTGACCCAAAAAGAGTTGTAACTAGCTAAACCTTTGAAAGGGAAGACATTTCTTAGGCACTTTGGTTTAGTTACCATCAGATTATATTAATCTAAGGAAGACCCCGGCCCAACAAATGGTTCAACAAGAGTAACTTTTGTGTTGGAGATAATGAAGAAGGGAAAAATGGAAACCTGTACATTATACAGTATATAAAGGTTAAATAACTACACTTATGTGGTGGGTGGGGGCACTCACCATCCACTCACTCGATGTAGTGTTGCCCTTGGGTGACTCCTTTCTTCTCTTCCTTCCTCTTCTGTCTTTCATCCATCCATCCATCATCCAATGCTACCTTGCCCCATGAGGAGCATAGGAGCCTCGGGCTAGGCAAGTTGGTCCTGACATTTAAGATGAGAGTTTACTTAATTTATTCTTTCCTCTTCCTACTGCCTATGGGTGACTTTACACTCTCTCTTCTGTCTTTCTTTCCCTCATTCTTTCCTCTTCTTTTGCCTATGGGTGACTCTACACTCAGTGACAAGTCCAATGGTTTCCTGTACACCAGTCAACCATTTACTATGCTGGGTGGTAACCATATACTGTAACTAAATTTTGGTACCTGGTGGTTCAGTGGGTAATTATGGCACTCCAATCGGATTGAGCCGGTGAAGGTTTATATCCAAGGCATGGTTCGGGTTTCTTGTTCACGTAATGCCATTCAGAGATGAGTGAGGTTGGTCACTCTCTCCTTAAATGTCGGGACCAACTTGCCTAGTCCCTGGCTCCTACGCTCCTCATGGGGCAATGCTGAATTGGATGATGGATGGATGAATAAAGTTTGGAGAAAATCTAGTCTATGATGAATGGCATGATCTGCCTATTGCTCACCTGTACCAAGAAGATGTCCAGTTTTCTTATACACTGGGGAAGAGTAGTCACCCCACCCATGGGTGGTCTTGGCCCGAACTTGGAATCCATATTCTGTACGCTGTTGCAGATACACCAGCGATGCCTCCTCTCGCTTGGTTAGGATGCTTGAGGAGTTGGTTTGCATTCCTCGCAAGTAGTACCTCACCTGAGGGAAGGGGGGAGGAGAGGGGATTAACAATGGATGATAAAAAAAAATAAAAGAAAAGGTCAATAAAAAAAAAATAAAAAAAGATAAGAGGTCAACAAGTAATTCACATACAAAAAAGAAATATTACACAAGAATGAGTAATATTATCTGATGAATCATACAAAACAAAAGAGAAGAGGCCAACATGTAAGTCACATACAAAAAAGAAATATTACACAAGAATGAAGAATATTATCTGGTGAATCATCAACTCTACTTCCAGTACATTACAAACTACATAACTTATTACCATACATTACACTGTGAGGTATACTGTGATATTCTTTTGGTCCTAAAATTATATTGCATTTTCAAAATCATACTGCACCTTTCTAACTTTACTGTCATTGTAGTCACATAAGGTGAAAATTTCCAATACTGCAAGTACTTTACAGCCCTTATTTCATATAGGATAAACTCACCTCATACATCTCAATATCAGAAAATGGATCAGTTGGTGGGTCCCATGCTAATGATATCTCAGTGCTCTTGACACTTGTGACTCGCACATTACTCACCATGGAGGGAACTGTCAGGGAATGGAGAAAAAAAGGGAGGTATTAACTTTCCAGGATAAAATACAGCCTGTACACACAAAGGAGTGCACAGCACTTGACTACACTGTAATGTGTATGCTATAATTTAATTATGAATTTATGCATACATAAGCGTTATCTATAATACATTATGCTTACCATAGTCAGATTACTAGTTAGATGCACCAGAACTGTGTAAAGAAGTTCACATTCTACAATGACAGTTCATATAAGACAAAGCTCCAATCCTTTACTGTGTTCACAATGAGCTGATATCACTATCTTTATGATATATTCTATACATATACACTGAACTAACTTTCTGTTAAACATGAATACTGATATCAGTACAACATTAATGCCACAGCAAGCAAAATCATATTTTCTACATAAATATCTTTTATACAAATATTTCACACTGCTTCTTAAACAAAGAACTGCATCATGAGTCCTTCAAACAGATTTGGATATCTACACAAATATGATATTAATCAATTTAATAAACCAAGTTAACAAACTTTATTTGATTAACTTCTTCCTATCACGGGTACAGTATTAGCAGTGTTTTCATGAAGTTTACAACTAAATATATAAGCAGTAATTAGTAATGCATGCAGAAACAGCTTAAGCAATAAAAGAATCAAAAGACTTACTGCTGTCTGTCGGAACAGCAGACATATCAAACAAAGGAGAAGACATTATAATGTTAAATCTCAGATCATATCACCCACTGAAGAATAAAATTTCTTTGAACTTCAGAGTCAAATTAACTTACAGTGCACTAGATGCACAGAAAAACAGTTCTCACATAATTCGGAAATAGTTAATAACACTCTTGGAAATGATATAATAATATGGAAAACTAGTAGGCAGGGGGGGGAAATAGGCAAAGCTTGTCTGAAAAGACAAACAAACTACGTACATAAAGGAAAAGAGATGTCCTCAACTTACCAGTTAAACAGTTAAAACACTATTAACAAAAAAAAAAAATAATTACAATAATTAAGGAAACATGCATTAATAAACAAGGGGGATAAAGAAAAAATATGCATGAACAACTACCACATCAATTTAGGAAATCAGACAAAATATCCATTAGAAAGAATAGGATTTGGGAATAGGGATGACAGAAATGATGAACATAAAATCATTTATAGAATTCACACATTATAATTAGAATAAATATAGTATATAACATGAAACTACTACATTTTAACCTCCCCAGCACACTTATTTCCTTTTTCCACTTGTTCTTAATAACATTAGACTTCTTTATTACAATACACTCAGGAGACCCACTCTGTAATGATGGGGTTAGTGAAGGCTTTATATAACTCAATCACTTTGTGAAATCTCTCTTGAGCTGAATTAAATCATCAAGAAACAGCCCCCCCCCCCCAAAAAAAAAAAGTTGGCCAGGGTTAATACTGTATAAAACAAAACTATACCTTTTATTTGACACGAATACAGAAATTTAGCACAGACATGTTGAATTGATTATGAAGAACAAGAAAAAGAAAAAGGGCAATCAAAGTGGAAAGCGTCTAGGCAGAGGATTAGAATAAAAGCATGAAGCAGAGGACAAACATACGCAGCAACCACCCACCCTCAGCCTCCGAGCCCACCACTACATAGCCTCCTACACCGCAAACGTCACCAGGGAGGTGGGGGGGGGAAGAGGGACAATGTTACTAGATTACCAAAACAACAAACACATACACTCATAATAAAAATCAGTGATATGACAACATGATGGAAATACGGATTTTTTTTTTTTTTTTAAGCACTCTTCAATAGTAATCTACATTCTCATAACTGATCCTGATCATCTACTTACAAGAATACAGTTAAGGCTAATATGCATACACATCAAAGTAAATGACAATGAAGTATGTTTCCTAGTAATATTTGCTCTACTGGGATCAACATCATACAAGAAGTTATATAGTATTTTCTAATCCATTATATTTAGACTCTGCAACAAGCACTGGCACCTTGTAAATCATCCAAAAGACTATGACCATCCCTGTGGGATAGTTTCCAGAAGGGAGCAGGGCATCAGCAAGACTGATAAATAGACAGGACGCTAAAAAATTAAAGAAATCATACTAACAATGCCATTTTAATTTCCATACATGTAACATTAGTGTAAATACCCTGACTAAAAGTGCTATTACTTATGCAAATCAAATCACAAGCTCCAATAAATTAGTTTGAAGCCAATGTTATGTTTTAACATTAATCTAAAAATGGTAAATGCACACATCCCAAGTTAAAACACAGGATTAAATGTACTGAAATCAGCAGTTCTCAATACCGTCCTCTGATTTTCCAACATTTTGTGATTTGTTTTGCAGTAATCATCCAGATCTTTTAGCTCTAGAAGCTCTATCAAAAACACTTTGTGCTGCATTACTCTATTTACATATCTTCAGTTAATGTCCCGAGGTGTAAGCATAATTCCAAAGTTCTGGACTGAACATATGACTTCAATGATAACTTCTAAAAATTACTACACCATTTATCAAATGGTTTTATATCCAAATTGCACTGATAATTTCTTTAATCACTAGCCCTTCAACATTTATGCATTTACATATCAGGTTTCTGCACACAATTAGTGGAAATTTTAAAATTACTGTCTCACGTACAGTTACTATTACAACTCTATAAGATATGGTACATCTGTAACAATTAACATAACAAGAAAGCTCTTCAATATGTACTGTTAACTCACTTGATGATCAAACAAATAGTTCTACATAAGTAGCCTGCACACAAATATTTCACTGTGACTTACCTGAGGCCTCTGTGGTAACTGTAATATCCAGATACTGTGGGTCACGTGCTTGGTCAGACACTCCATTCTCTGCAAAGACTTGGAACCTGTATGTAGTGACTGGGCTCAGGCCACTGATGGTCACTGATGTAGCATTAAGGCTTTCCTGCAAAGGTGGGAAGAATGGGTTTGTGGATTATAAACTTTTTGGGGCAAGCATCTGTTCACTCTGTTTTAAATTTCTGGAGTAACCTAGTCCAGGTCTTTATGCTTCTAATGGGGTAATAAAGGGCTGGATGATAGATGGATTAAATTTTTTACTGCAGTACAAAGAACAAGTATGAAAATGTAACACAGGGGTACAAAACATGAAGGGAGGTTGACTTATTCAATAAGATATTGTCATACTGTATACTGTAACATGCTCACTACTGCCCTATAGTGAGAGCTTCAAAACTGTGCCATATCCATTAACACACTGTATATGATTAAATCTTATTTATTCATGATACCATCAGATGATTATTAAATGTCCCTACCCAGCAGGGACTCAGGGACAGGTATTGTTTTCACTCAGTTTGTCTGTTTGTCTGTGTCTGTCTGTCTGTTGGCAACTTAGTGCGAAAGCTACTGGTGCGATTTTGACTAAAATTACAGGGATGATGGGTTACAACCTTCTAATCTTCCTGATTTAATTTTGGGCCAAATTGGGCCAAGGCCCAAGTTGTAGGCAAAAAAATAGAAATAAAAATAAAAATACTGTAAAATAAAAAAATAAAAAATAAAAAAATAATTTTTTCGCCATAACTTTCAAATTCACAATATCGACATGAAACCAAAACCTAAAGGTGCATCTTTCAAATCTGCATTCTATTACATGCCTCATTACATCAGGGGGGTCACCCCCCAGTTAGTTGTAGGGGGGTCAATGTCAGGTGGATCAGGCCTAAAATTTCAAATGGGCATAAAATCATCAGGCTTCACCCAACTTACTCCAAATGTGATATGTGACATTTTTGACTAGATATCATGTTATGTCAGCACTAAAATGACTGCCAGGGATGGGTTTGCTGTGCCTTGGGCACTGCTTCTTGTATCCATCCATTCCATCCATCATCCTGTCCTATGTTGCTCCATGAGAAGCGTAGGAGCCTGGGGCCAGGCAATTTGGTCCTGACATTTCAGATGAGAGTGACCAACTTCACTCATCCCTGAGTGGAATTACGTGAGCAATAAACCCCAATCACCCCTTGGATATAAACCTGCACCAGGTCAATCGATTCGAGCGCATTACTCACTAAACCGCCAGGCGTCATAATTTGGTTGTATGGTTACCACCCAGTGTAGTAAATGGTTTCCTAGTGTACAGGAAACCATTTGGCTGGTCACTCAGTGTTGAGTCACTCACTGGCAGAAAGAGGAAAGAATGAAGGAAAGAAAGACAGAAGAGGGAGTGTAAAGTCACCCTTAGGCAGAAGGAAGAGGGAAGAATGAAGGAAAGAAAGACAGAAGAGGAAGGAAGGAAGAGACGAAAGGGCAGACACCCAAGGCAGCACTACATCAAGTGAGTGGATGGAAAGTGCCCCCACCCACCATAATGCTTGTATTTAGCTTAGAAATGATCCCTTGCAGAGAAAAAATTATAAGATACCTCCAGCAGTCCCATCAACACGAGATGTCTTTCTAGAACTATGTAAGATGGCTGGTGGTAGCCTCAAAATGGGACATCATACTGAAGCTGCTAACCATCTGCTTACAAAAGATCTCCCCTGAATTAGATAAAATTGTCTGGCAGTAGTGAGAATGAAGAAATGAATATGTCATAGTACTGAACAAATTAATGGTGACTGTGTGTGACCTGCAGAGAGGAAGGCTTTCTCTAAGCTGAATAAACTTGTCTCGTGGGAGCAATTAAAAAATAAAAGTGATGATCCTGAAGCAGTTAGGGAATTTGGGCCATGCCTCTATCCCCCTCATCATCTGAAAGTGTTTTATTTAAGATGCAGGAGCATCTCTTTGAGTAGCCCATCCAGTCAGTCACTCCCTAAAGATCTTCACACACAAGGTGCTTCACTTCAGTGAAACCCCATATGGTGCTTCAGTCTGATGATGTTCCATGTACAGTAGTACCAAATCCATTTAGTACTTTCATATTTGTGTGGTAGGTGGTGGTGACCATCATCCACTCACTTGATGTAGTGCTACCTACTTCTTCCTTCACCTATATCATTCTCTTTCTGTGCCTGCCCTCTACTCTTCCTATTTCTTCCATTTTTCCTGTCACTTTTTCTTACTCTTCTTTCATTTTCAGGTGGCTTTACATTGGGTGACAAGCAAAATGGTTTCCTGTTAACCAGGAAACCATTTACAATGCTGACTGGTAACCATATAACCAACACATACGTGTTCCCTAATGTGTTAAAAAGTGGGTTGGCAGATGGTTAGTGCCCCTCCACCATAAAACTACAAATTCAAACAGCCATCTCTTACAGGATTATGGCATCTGGCTATAAAGAGACTTTCCTTTTCAGGTGGCTTTACAAGTGACAAGTTCAAATTGTTTCCTGTAAGTCAGGAAATCATTTAAAATGCTGGGTGATAACCATACAACCAACACACATGAGTCCCCTACATGTCAACGAATGGGTTGGCAGAGGGTTAGTGCCTCTCCCCGTAAAACAAGTGACTCAAAGACAAACGGCTACCCCTTACGGGATTATGGCATCTGACTATAAATTGACAGATAGATATTTGTTAAAAACATTCCTTGCAAGTTTCATCTTCAGCTATATATAGTTCACTTTACTGTGATTTCTCGTGGGTGCTTTTTTCATTACAGTAAAACCTTGATATAACAGACTTCAATATACTGAAATTCGTTTTTATCAGACTTGAGGAGCCGACCAGACTAAATTCTTCCGGAAAAGTCCAACAAAATCAGAGGCAGTCCGGAGCAGCCGTAGTTCTGATGTGTGCCTTGAAGTACATTACAGCACAATACTGGTTTAGTAGTGCCTTTAAGTTAAACAAGTGCATCACCTACCTTTCTAGTACAATCATCTCTACCATACAGACTCCGCTAATGGACCACTTCAGCTATGTTCACCACAAAAAGGCAAATAAAAGACATGTTTTCCAATGTACAGTACGGTATTATTATATACCGTTTATACCATTTGATTACTGTAGTGAACGTATAATACAGGACAGTACTGCAATGGTAGTGAAAACAATTGGTGATGCTATAGTGAAAAACCATTGGTGCAATCCGGACTAATGTCTGATATATCAGAAATGGTCCGGGTTAGCAGGGGGAAGTCCAGATGTTGCTTATCTTGGACTTTCGCTTTTTTCGGACTGGCTTGGGCCCCAATTAATCTCCTATAGTGAGTGTACTGTACTATTATTTCTGAGCTCTTGTCTGCCCTCATATGTTTTGTGCATGACCTAATATATAAAAGGAAATACATTACAATCAGTCTTTCTATACAACTAGTGCTGTACACTGAGGGAAACTCCAAAACAGCTTTATAGGCAACAAAGTGTTACTGGCGTAGATACCCCAGTTGTGTGCTAGAAATAGGAGAGGGAGATGATACGTGTACAGATAAAAGGTGCCGCTGAGAAATCAGTTAATCCTTTCGTATCGTGTTTCTGACCTGGTGGGTCAGACAAAGGGTCACTGTGTGTACCCAGCGGTCAAAATTTTACTGGAAATAGATTAGGAGATTATCACAAAGATCCTATTTCCCAGTTTAACTGCTCCTGTCCGTGAGAAAGTAGGGTAAAGCCTACGAGGGGTGGAGCGTATTCTCAGAGTCACTGCCAATCAAAATATGCCAAATCTTTCTCTGACTTTCTTGATGGCTTGTAATTGGCTATGGGTGAGCTAAGTGAGGCCCTCATGAGCCGTACGAGGTACTGGTACTGTTTGAGTGGCTGGAGATTATTATTCTAAATGCCTAATGGCTAAATAACTGAAAGAGGCGGAGATACAACCTTTTATAAGCTCGATTTAGCAGAGAGAGAGTCACTTCTAAAGTCATTTTTCAAGAGACACATTCATACGTCTTTGTACAGTCACATACTTTGTTTGTCACATTTTATTACACTTTCCCTCATAGTTTCTCTTTTGCTTAATACGTGACGTTAATTTCAAAAGACACCGTTTTGACCCTTATTAGTTTATTCACTACTCCAACTACACTTGTATAATTTATTCACTTCTCTCACCTATACTTGTGTGTGATTTATACTTGGTTTTAACCCTGTCTTCAAGCCACTCGTGTTCAGTATCTGTGAGTATTGTTTGTGTACCTCCACTGAGTTGTGATCTGGTTACGTAAGAGTACCTAGTTTATATTTGTATTACGCAGAGCTACGTGTGCATTTTCCTCTTTGTAAAACGAACCCGGAATCGTTTTTCGGATGTGTGTGTTATAGTGTACAATAAAGTTAAGTTAGTTTTTGTGTGAACTTTACCTTATCCCTTTTGGTAATTAATTTAAGGGTTAAGCGTGCACCTTAATATACACGTTCATAACAAATTTGGTGACCCTTTGCCAGGATAGCTCTGTGGTATATTAATAACTTTGGTCTCCATAACAATTTGGTGACCTTTTTCCAGGATTGCTCTGTGACATTTAATAACCTTTGCAATACACAGTGCTTACTTTAATATGATCAGTGATAGTGATAGCCTACCCCAACCAAAGTGAAAACTCTTAAGAAGCACGAGCTTAAATTGCTTGCCCAGGCCTTAAATGTGACAATTCCTGCCTCCATTAATAAGACTAGCTTACTTGAATTAGTGTTGGAAATCATGTTTGCACAAAGTGAGTCCTCCATAGCTAGTCCTGAGCCAGTTGATACTGCACAAGTTGTTGACCCTGAGTCTTTATCATCGGAGACACCAGGGCCCAGTGTTGTTTCTGTTCATGATTCTAGTGACCAATTACAACTTGAGATAGCCAGACTTAAGCTGAGGGAATTGGAAATACAAGCCCAGATGAGACAAAAGGAAATGGATCACAAATTCAGAATGAAGCAAGCTGATAGTTTACCTAGAGCTAGTAGTTCATCTGGCAGTAGTTCATCTTTTGATGTTGCTAAGAACATCAAGCTGGTCCCTCCCTTTAACGAGCAAGACGTCACTAGGTACTTTCATGTTTGAAAAGGTGGCAGGTCGTCACTCATGGCCAAAAGACTCTTGGACAGTACTGTTGCAGAGTGTTTTGAAAGGAAAGGCTCAAGTGATTTATATTTCTTTATCATTGGAGCAAAGTGCTAAATATGATTGTCTAAAAGAGGCCATTCTAAAGGCATACGAACTCGTGCCAGAGGCATATAGGCTTAAGTTTAGATCCACTTTGTACTGTTGCAGAGTGTTTTGAAAGGAAAGGCTCAAGAGATTTATATTTCTTTATCAGTGGAGCAAAGTGATAAATATGACTGTCTAAAAGAGGCCATTCTAAAGGCACACGAACTCGTGCCAGAGGCATATAGGCTTAAGTTTAGATCCACTTTTAAACAAAAAGATCAGACTCATGTGGAGTATGTTAGAATATTTAAAGATTTATGTGACAATTGGTTATGTGCTAAGAATGTTAATTCTTTCCCAAAATTAAGGGAGTTAATGATCTTGGAGAGTTTCACTGATAAAATAGACAAGGAATGTTGCAACACACTTGGTGGAGAAGCAGGTAGATGCCCTATATGAGGCTGCCTTAGTTGCTGATAATTACAGTATAATTCATAAGCATGAACGTAAGCCTCATTCATTTGATAAGAGTAGGAGAGTGAACCAACCAGTTTTTGTGAACCCTTCTTCTGGTAAAGGCAAGTTAATGTTAAGTGACACTAGTAGAAATGTTGCATCCCCAGAGCATGTTAGTTCCACGAAAGTAAGTGAGGACAGTGTTGCCAGAGGGTCAAGAAAAGGTGTCAGATTTTGCCAGTATTGCCAGAAAACAGGGCACTGGGAGGATTGGTGCTGGAAGAAACGAGGGAAAAGTTTTAATGTGAAACCTATTACTTTGGTAAACTCTTGGGGAGCTTTTGACACCAACAGTGAGCAGCCTTCCACAGTTATTGTTAGCGGTAGTCAGACACCACCCCAGCAAGTGCAAATTGTTGATAAGGCCAGAGTGGAGCTGTCAGTGGTTGATAGACAGACTCCTGAGGAGCCATTGTTAGACACTAGTAAGACTGGAGCAGTGCAGCCATCAGGTTCAAGTGAGAGTGGTAATAAGACTCCATCAGAGTGTCCTCCCCCAAGTAGTACAGTAAGTGACTCCTCCCCAAATAATTTATTTGCTAACTTTATATCTAAAGGGTTAGTTTCACTTGATGGAAAAGGTGGTAAGGAAGTCACTATACTTAGAGACACAGGAGCTTTTCAGTCACTAATGTTGAAGGGGATTGTTGATGTAGCTGACCCTAATGAATGTGTCTTGTTGCAGGGTCTAGCTGAGTTTGTATCTATTCCCTAGTTGAGGTGAAGCTCCAGTCAGAGTTAGTTACTGGTTCAGTGAGTGTGGGTGTTGTTGACCAACTTCCTTTACAAGGAGTCACTTTCCTTTTGGGCAATGACTTGGCCAGAGGACAGGTAAGTGCTGTTCCCTGTGTGTCAAAGACTCCCCTGAGCGAGGATAGGACAACAGAGTTGGATTCTATTGTATTTCCCGCGTGTGCTGTAACCAGAGCTATGACGGCAAAGGCCAGACGTGGTAATGTTTATAGTCATGGCACTGGCATTGCCGATGATGTTATTGGGCTTGGTGACGGCAAAGGCCAGTCGTGGTAATGTTGATAGTCATGGCACTGGCATTGCCGATGATGTTATTGGGCTTGGTGATACCTTTTTCGCTCAGTTGAATGACTCTGAGATTGATGATTCTCCTCACATTGATGTAAATGCACGATTGGCTGATGTGCAAAGGTCTGATCCAGAGATTGCCACTTCAGTTGACTCGGCAGTTATGGAAGCTGAATGTAAGTCTGAATTGAGAGAATGTTATTATTTACTGCCAAGCGACGTATTAATGAGAAGGTGGAGATCTCCTAGTGTTGCTCATGATAACGAGTGGGAGACGGTACACCAGGTGGTAGTTCCAAGGCCCTATAGGCAAAGAATTATGTCCATTGCTCATGACTCTTCTTTAGCAGGTCACTTGGGTGTGAGGAAGACACTCTCCCGCATCTGGCAGCATTTTTATTGGCCTGGAATCCGTCGAGATGTCGCACGGTTCTGTAGGTCACGTCACACCTGTCAGCTAGTCAGTAAGAGCAATAAGCCAATCCCTGTGGCTCCTTTGATTCCTCTACCTGTGTTTGAGGCCCCATTCACTAGAGTCCTTGTGGACATTGCCAGTCCTTTGCCTAAAACCTCTTCAGGCCACCAGTACATCCACACAATGTTAGACATGGCCACTAGATATCCTGAAGCCATTCCCTTGAGGGATATTTCAGCTAAATTGGTTGTAAAAGAGATGCTGACCTTCTTTACCCGTTTTGGACTCCCTATGGAAGTTCAATCAGACCAAGGCAGTAAGTATAATTCCAGACTGTTCAGACAAACCCTTAAGGAGTTAGGCATCTCCCAGATCACATCCACAGCATATCATCTTCAGTAGCTCGATCGGTAGAGAGTTGGCTTGCGGTCCCGTGGGACCCAGGTTCGAATCCTCGATGGTGCAGGGAACAGTTTAAGGATTTGAATTTCATTAAATCAGGCTTTACTGATCTACCAGAAGACCCGCCGTCATGTCGTAAAAATGACCCCGCTAATACCAATACACCAGTCCTGTATGAGACAGCCCTAGCATGTATTCAATATGGACGGTGGGTGTTAAGCGCCGAAGTGGTGACATGTAGATTGTAGGAGGACGACTGGGCCTTGATAGCAGGCTGTGAAGCCTATGCCCAGAGTCGGACACAAAAAAAAAAAAAAAAAAAAAA
>JAGKTI010004582.1:15381-29456 GCA_018397915.1 Birgus latro
GTAAGAGGCCCACTTAAACTTCTCAAAGAACAATGGGTCAAGGATGATGATCAGATTAACTTGCAAGACAATGTGTCAAAATTTAAAGAAAGATTGGCCTATAGCATGGAAGTAGCCAGGGCACACTTACAGTCATCTCAGGAGAAGATGAAACGATGGTATGACCACTCTAAGAAAGTTAGAAACAGGATCTTCAACCCGGGGGACTTAGTCCTTGTTTTACTACCCAGTCATGGTCAGCCTCTGCAGGCAAGTTTTGCGGGTCCTTATGTGGTTGAGAAAAGGGTAGGTGAAGTGAATTATGTCATTTTAACCCCAGACCGGAGGAAGGAACGGAGACTGTGCCATATCAGTATGTTGAAGGAGTACCACAGGCGAGACGTGGACCCCCTTAAGGCTGCGTGTGTGGTGGCGGCTACCGAGCTGGTGGAGGACGAGGGCTGCCCTTTGACGTTGGACCAGACGACCAGTTGGAGAGGAAACCAGTGCCCTTGGAGTACGCTGGCGGATAAACTCTCCCACCTGACTGTAAAGCAATGTGCCGAGCTGGTTGAACTTCTCAGCAGGTTCCCTGATGTCTTCTGGGACACCCCAGGACAGACAGATGTTGCACAGCATGATGTGGTCGTTGGAGAAGCTGGTCCTGTGAAGCAGTCACACTACCGGGCTAGTCCTTCGAAGCAGACCATCATCCAGGAGGAACTGAACTACCTGTTGCAGAAAGGGTTAATCGAGCCCTGTCAAAGTGAGTGGTGCTCCCCGGTCATAGTGGTTCCTAAACCCGATGGGTCCCATCGTCTTTGCATTGATTACCATAAAGTTAACTCTCTTACGAAAACGGACCCCTACCCACTACCTAGAGTAGACGATTGTGTAGATGCTATTGGCACTGCTAAGTACTTAACCAAGTTGGATTTGATGAAGGGATATTGGCAAGTCCCTCTCACAGAAAGGGCCCAAGAAATTTCCTGTTTTGCAGTTGGTGGCAGTACTTATAAATGTAAAGTCATGCCCTATGGTATGAAGAATGCTCCTGCCACCTTCCAAAGGCTGATGAATGAACTTACCCAGGGTTTGGATGGTTGTGTAATCTACATTGATGATGTTGTAATCTTTAGCAATACTTGGGAACAACACTTGAGCCAACTAGATGCCTTGTTGCAGAGACTGTCCTCTGCTAATTTAGTGCTTAATTTACCTAAATGTGAATTTGTAAGGTCTCAAGTGCAGTACCTAGGTTATGTGGTTGCCTTAGGCCAAGTGAGTCCACCTGATGTAAAGGTTCAGGCCATAGTAAATTCTCCCCAACCCAAAAATAAGAGAGAGTTGCAACGATTCTTGGGTATGGTAGGGTACTACAGACGCTTTGTCCTGAGCTTCTCTGATCTTGTAGCTCCCCTCACTGATTTGTTAAGAAAAGGAGTCAAGTATGAGTGGAAGCCAGAATGTAAGGATGCCTATTCAAAAGTTAATGCCATCCTACTGAGTCACCCAGTGCATCAAGCTCCCGATTTTGACAAACCTTTTAAATTAAATGTTGATGCTAGTGGTCTAGGGGCTGGTGCAGTTTTGCTACAGGATAATGATCAGGGTTTTGAGATGCCTGTGTGCTATTTCAGCAGAAAGTTCAATAAAGCCCAAAGGAATTATTCAACTATTGAGAAAGAACTCCTTGCACTCATACTTGCCCTCCAACACTTTCTGTATACAGTATGTTGGTCCAGGGTCCAAGTGATGTTGTAGTGTACACTTTTTTTTTATTTTTTTTTTTTTATGTGTCCGACTCTGGGCATAGGCTTCACAGCCTGCTATCAAGGCCCAGTCGTCCTCCTACAATCTACATGTCACCACTTCGGCGCTTAACACCCACCGTCCATATTGAATACATGCTAGGGCTGTCTCATACAGGACTGGTGTATTGGTATTAGTGGGGTCATTTTGACGACATGTCAGCGGGTCTTCTGGTAGATCAGTAAAGCCTGATTTAATGAAATTCAGATCCTTAAACTGTTCCCTGCACCAGCGAGGATTCGAACCTGGGTCCCACGGGACCGCAAGCCAACTCTCTACCGATCGAGCTACCGCCTCCCCTATGATCACCATCCTCTGAAATTTTTGTTCCGATTTAAGGACAAGAATCTTAGACTGACCCGCTGGGCCCTATTTTTGCAAGAATACTCCCTTGATGTAAGACATGTACATGGTGTTGAAAATGTTCTAGCAGATTACCTGTCGAGAACTTAATTCGTACAATGTCCAGAAATTTCCCTTGGAAAATTTCTTCTCTCAGGAAGGGAGATGTTACTGGCATAGATACCCCAGTTGTGTGCTAGAAATAGGAGAGGGAGATGATAAAAGGAGCCACTGAGAAATCAGTTAATCCTTTCGTATCGTGTTTCTGACCTGGTGGGTCGGACAAAGGGTCACTGTGTGTACCCAGCGGTCAAAATTTTACTGGAAATAGATTAGGAGATTATCACAAAGATCCTATTTCCCAGTTTAACTGCTCCTGTCCGTGAGAAAGTAGGGTAAAGCCTACGAGGGGTGGAGCGTATTCTCAGAGTCACTGCCAATCAAAATATGCCAAATCTTTCTCTGACTTTCTTGATGGCTTGTAATTGGCTATGGGTGAGCTAAGTGAGGCCCTCATGAGTCGTACGAGGTACTGGTACTGTTTGAGTGGCTGGAGATTATTATTCTAAACTCCTAATGGCTAAATAACCGAAAGAGGCGGAGATACGACCTTTTATAAGCTCGATTTAGCAGAGAGAGCGTCACTTCTAAAGTCATTTTTCAAGAGACACATTCATACGTCTTTGTACAGTCACGTACTTTGTTTGTCACATTTTATTACACTTTCCCTCATAGTTTCTCTTTTGCTTAATACGTGACATTAATTTCAAAAGACATTGTTTTGCACCCTTATTAGTTTATTCACTACTCCAACTACACTTGTATAATTTATTCACTTCTCTCACCTATACTTGTGTGTGATTTATACTTGGTTTTAACCCTGTCTCCAAGCCACTCGTGTTCGGTATCTGTGAGTATTGTTTGTGTACCTACGCTCCACTGAGTTGTGATCTGGTTACGTAAGAGTACCTAGTTTATATTTGTATTACGCAGAGCTACGTGTGCATTTTCCTCTGTAAAACGAACCCGGAATCATTTTCCGGATGTGTGTGTTATAGTGTACAGTAAAGTTAAGTTAGTTTTCGTGTGAACTTTACCTTATCCCTTTTGGTGATTAATTTAAGGGTTAAGAGTGCACCTTAATATACACGTCCGTAACAAAAGGAACTTAAACAGGTAATTTTTCTGCAATTTACTATGGAGTTAGTACACGCAAAATGATAAATAAATAAATCAAAGCAAACATATAATGAGGACATATTATCAGATTTAGAGGCAGTAAAGTACAATGGCTAAAAAAAGAAAAAAAAAAAGTAGATTTGACTTCATTGTTTGTCAGTCTGGCAATGATATGCTGCTGATTAAAACAACCTAATCATAATTAGAAAAAATACTCACAAATGAGTTATCACTTACACTTAATAATTTGAAAGGTTACTAAAAAATGACAACACTAATCCATTAACAGACATATACCTGGGCTGTCAGTGGCCATTTAGAATACACCACGGTGAAGGCAAAAGTACAGGCACTCTCTAACACAATAATACACAGTGGTCAGTCAGTCTTCACAGGAAATTCATGGTGCATACATACAAAAAATGTTACTTTATGTGAAACAACTATAAATGAGATCATATAGTATTGTTTATAAAGGCTTCAACATGCTTGCAAGCATCAGCTTCTGAATCATAATTGGGGAGCTAAAAGCAGAAAACAGCACTTAAACGGTGCAGCATTTTATATGCTGAAAAACACAGTACCAAGCTGTGGTTGTATGTAATTCAATGAACATTACTTATAAGGTGAGAATGTGTCTCCTTGGGTATTAGTTTCTCAATCCTCCAAGTTCACTACACTTGGCCATCAACCGAGCTGAAAAGTGGACCTCTGTCTGGCTAAACACACAACAAAATCAAAAGAAGCTAAGCCTCTGTACTCACGTCAGCCAGGAGGGATGGACTGTAGGTGACATGGGAACCACAGGCATCGCACATAACCCTGTAGAGTGTGTCAGACCGGCCACCATCACTCAGTGGTGGCTGCCATGCTAAGATCACAGTAGACTGGTCTACAAAGTTCACTGTGATGTTCTGAGGTTTGCTTGGTGGTCCTGGGGTATGAAATGAAGGCTGGGATAAGAAATTCTAATCACAGCAGCAAAAAATTATCTACAAAATTCACTGTGATATCTGAGACTTCCTTGGTGGTCATGGGGTATAAAATGAAGGCTGGATTAAGAAATTCTGATTCCAATAGCTAAATTGATCCACAAAATTCACTGTTATTCTGAGGCTTGCTTTGTGGTCATGGGACATGAAATTGAGGATGGGTATAAAACTATAATAACTATGTTACTGGTTCACAAACTTCACTATGAAGTTCTGAGGCATCTATGAGTGGGTTATGAAATCTAATTACATTAGTTAGAATGGTTCACAAAATTCAGTTTGATAATTGTTAAACCATTCAAAATTGAGTTAGGATCCCTCACACTCTCAAAATGAACCATAAATTAGCCAAAATCATACTTCAGAAATCCATGATAGATTTCCAAAACTGCTGCCACACTCACTTACAACAATACAGAAAAGGAATAAAACATCATTCATTTGTCATGCCTTCTCCATTTTAAGGTAAATATACATATTAGAAGAACAAACAAACATAAAGCTATTCATTACTCCTCCACAAAACAGCACATATGGCAATGGCAACAGGGTCTTTAAGGTATAGCATGCAATCCAAAATTATCAGAAATGCAGCAGTAGATCCAGAGGGAGACCCAGGAAGTACTGAACCCACGCCTTTCTCCCTGATTTCATGTGCAACAAATTTTTTTCTTGTTAACAAGTACACATAATTAGTGACTGGGAAAAAAAGAGAAATATTTGCTTGAAGACTTGACCCCTATTGATGAAGTTTAGGAGACAGTAAAATAAGCTACAATAATGCCAATTTTCATAGTGCATTACTGTACTATGAATTCAAAATAAATAATCGTCCTCAATGAATACATTAAAGAAAAACTTCTGAACCTTTCTTTTAACAAATGCTGGACCTGCCCGTGAAATGCAATATACTTACGTGTGCAAGGCATGGAGCGGGGGTCTTCCTGTGCCCTATAGTATCCCGTGTCACAGCGGCACTCTGCAGCACCAGCGTGGGGAGCAGCACTGTGGTCGGGGCAAGGTCGGCACTTGCTGGCCCCAACACTATCCTTAAAGTGACCAGGCTGACATACTGCAAAGCATGAGAACATCCTTAAACAACTGTTAACTGTTGATGACTGACTGACTGATGTATAGCAATGAAATAAAACTGGTGGCTCAAGAGCTTGTCGTCCACCTTCTCCCAATGGAGGAAATATGTTTTATATATATACTGTATATATATACACAGTCAAGCTGCCTATGGCACGAGCTTCTATGTCACAGTTTCTATGACACGGCAAGGTGCCAGACCCCCCCCAAAAAAAACACGCGCATAACTATACCTATGGCGCGGAAGCGGCAAAGTTTGAAATGCACAGGCAAATTCCCCTGGGGGCCGTAGAGCAAACCTCAGCCCTCACCCGCAGTTCAAACCCCTCTCAGTGTGCAGCCAGACCACTTGTTATTTGATTACCCTCTTGTTTTTTGTGCCTATAGTTACATGTAATACATGCACTGACTGATTGCTTGATTGTGTCCATTTGTAAAGTGGAGAAAAATGGGGAAAAGTGGAGTGAAAAGGGGGACTTTGGGTGAACGTCCAGAACCAAATTCCATTTTTCCCATAAGTTTAGTTATTTGTATGGCACGGTTTTCTATGGCACAGGCGCAGTCCAGAACCAATTAGCCACACCTTAGGTGACCTGGCTGTGCACATATATATATATTGCCAGACACCTTAATCCTGTAAGGGATGGTCACAAACAAATTGCCTCCATGTCCCTCTATCCCCAACCATTTCACTGCTCTGCTCCCAACCCACACCCCCCTCTCTCATATACCTTTCCATTCCATCCCTCCATCTCATCCTTGGCCTCCCCCTCCCTCTCCCCCCTCCACCTCACTCACCTACACTCCCCTTTCAGTCTCTCACTCTCCATCCTCTCCACATGGCCATATCACCTTAATGTGTTTCTCCTAATGCTTCATATCACATCCACATCCACACCACAGTGCTCCTTCACTTCCTCATTTGTCAGTCTGTCTCTCCATGTGACTCCACATGCTCCTCTCAAATAACTCATTTCCACTGCTCTCACTCTTGACTTCTGTCCCTCGAACAAGGTCCAAGCTTCACTTCCATACATTATGACTGTCACGTAGTAGCTTTTTCACCTGCATGCTCACTTCCCTGTTTCTTATCACTGCTTTCAGGAAACCAGCAACCTTTCTTCCATGCTGCACTTTTTCAAGCACTTCATCCTCTAAACTTCCATCCTTACTCATCACACTACACAAGAACTTAAACGCATGCACATTCTCCATATCCTCCCCATCCAATCTCACTGTACATTCACTGACTTCACTTCTCTCGTGGACCATCACTTTACTCTTCCCTACATTCACCTTTAGATTCTGTTTCTTACACACTCTCTCAAACTTATCTACCAAGCCTTGCAGCTTCTCTTTGTCTTCACTTAACAACACAGTATCATCTGCAAACAACAATACAGGGAGTTTCCAAACACTCCCTCTCTCACTAGGGCCACTCCAACATCCACTGCCCTACCTTGTCTCTCTTTTATAACTCCATCTATATACAGACTGAACAACCATGGAGACATGGCACATCCTTGTTTCAATCCAACCTTTAAATAGAAAAATTTACTCAGTTCACCATCCACACGCACTGCAGCCTGAGCACCCCCATACATACTCTTCACGGCCTTCAAGAACTTCCCATATACTCTACAACCCTTGTCTATCCACCCTGTTATATGCTTTCTCCAAATCCATGAAGGCTGCAAACAACTTCTTTCCCTTCTCTAGAAGGGAAAGAAGTTGTATGCAGCCCTCTCTCACTAGGGCCGCTCCAACATCCACTGCCCTACCTTGTCTCTCTTTTATAACCCCATCCATATACAGACTGAACAGCCATGGAGACATAACACATCCTTGTTTCAATCCAACCTTCAAATAGAAAAATTCACTCAGTTCACCATCCACATGCACTGCAGCCTGAGCACCGTCATACACACTCTTCACGGTCTTCAGCAACTTCCCATCTACTCCACAACCCTTGTCTATCCACCCTGTCATATGCTTCCTCCAAATCCATGAAGGCTGCATACAACTTCTTTCCCTTCTCTAGAAACTTTTCCAATAACGATCTAAGAATAAATATCTGATCTACAAAACCTCTTCCCTTCCTAAAACCTCCCTGTTCTTCTCCAACTAATTCCTCTGTTATTTTCCTAACTCTGTCAATAAGTATCCTACCATATATTTTTCCTCTTACACTAAGAAGGCAAATGCCCCTATGATTACCACACACTTCTTTTTCCCCTTTTCCTTTGTACAGGGGAATAATTATACCGGACTTCCAATCCTATGGGTCTCTACCTTCCTCCCAGGCCAATCTGCACATCTTCCACATCCATTCTATTACTATCTCTCCCCCATGCTTCAGCATTTCACCACACACTCCATCAATTCCTGGGACTTTCCCCATTTAACTTTCTTCACTGTTTCCACAACTTCCACCCTGGTGATGTCTTCCTCTCTTCCAACATCCCTCCTTCTCCCAGCCATTCCCCAGCCACTTATACTTGCATTCCTTTCATTCTCTATGTTCAACAATTCATTAAAGTGTTCTCTCCAACTGCTCACTTTCTCTCCCTTCTCCGCTAGTAATCTACCATTTTTATATTTCACTCCCAAACTACCTTCTTTGGCACCCTGTCTAACTCTCTTTACCTCTTTCCAGAACATTTTCTTCGATTCCCTCCACTATCAAATTCCTTCCAAATTCCTCGTTCACTCTTCTTACTCTCAATTACTAATCATTTCATCTCTCTCTTCCTCTCTACATATAACTCTCTCTTCCGTCTTTCAACTTCATTGACGCCCCTGTTTCTCATCCACTCACTATATGCTTTTGTTTGTGCCACAACCTCTCTCACCTCTTCGGTCCACCATGCTGTTCCTTGTACCCCCTTTCATCTTCTCTTCACTCCACACACCACTTCACATGCTGCACAGATTTCTTCTGTGAATATCTTGCACACACCTTCCACGTCCCCCATCTGCTCCAATCTCTGTTTACCCAATCGCTCCTCCCCTTCCCTTTTATATTCTACCTTTTTTCCATCCTGTTGTAACTTTTCTACTTTCCTTGTAAGAACTACTTCCTCCTGTCCTTCCCTTCTTCTATTTCTCCATTTTGTTTGGACTTTGATTCTGACCACAACCAAGTGGTGGTCCGAGAGTACACTCCCCTAACCTCTATATACTCTTGAAACCATTACACACCTTCTCATCCTTTCACCCACACACACATTGCCTTCCATTCATTCAGTTCACCATCCACCCTTCTCATCACTCGCCACATATACTTATGGATCATTTTATGCCTGAAGAAGGTATTAGCTATCACCAACCCCCTCTCGGCACAAATGTCCACTAAAGCACTGCCATTCTCATTCATCTCTGCAGACACACCCCAGTCACCAACTACTCCATCAACCTTCACATTCCCTACTTTTCCATTCACATATCCAATCAAAAACACTCTCTCATTCCTTTCAAACTTTTCCAAGCACACTTCCACATTTGTCCAGAACTCTTCTCTCACTCTGCTTGCATGATCTTGCATTGGCGGATACACACGTGCAAATGCCCGCATTGTAGTCCAACTTTCAATCTTACCCACACAATTCCTGAGCCAACTGATCCATACTCTCTTATATTCTCCTTCCATCTGTTACTCACAACAATACACACTCCTTCTTTTGCCCTCTCATTCTCACCTACTCCCACACATATACCCCATACATACTCCCATTCTCTCACACTTTCACCTCACCATTTAGTTTCAGTTAATCCACATACATCCACTTTCACACCCTCAAGCACCTGTACAATCTCTCTTTCTTTCACCTCATCAATTGCACCCCTTACATTCCACGTAGCTATCTGTACCAAGTCCTTTGTTCGGTCCTTAGTCATCATCTTTTGGTCAGTCCTGGTCTGAGGATTCTTGTTCATATTTTTAGCTAGTTGATTTTCGGGGAGGGGCACTTACCCTCCGCCAACCCACTTGTCAACACGAAGGGAACACATGTTAGTTGGTTATAAGGTTACCACCCAGCGTTGTAAATGCTTTCCTGGTTTACAGGAAATCATTTGGCTTGCCACTCAATGTAGAGCTACCCCAACAACAGGGTATCACTACACCAAGTGGGTGGATGATGGGTGCCCCCACCTACCACTATATATCATCAGCAGCAGCCATTACAAGTCCACTGCTGAACAAAGGCCTACCCCATCCTTCTCCACAAATTCCTTGACTGAGACAATCTCTGCCACATTTTCCCAGTAAATTTCTCTTTCTCATCTCTCCATCTTCTGTCTGGACTTTTTCTGCTATGCTTACAATCTCTTGGTGTCCAGTCAGTCAGCTTCTTGCTCCATCGTTTATCCCTCATTCTTGCTACACAGCCTGCCCACCTCCATTTCTGTTCTTTTATAACTTCTATAATGTCTTTGACTTTAGTCTGCTCTCTCACCCAAAGCTGATCTTTTCCTGTCTCTTAAGGATATTCCCAACACTGATCTTTCCATTGCTCTCTGAGAACGGATTAGTTTATTTTCCATCGATTTTGTTAGTTTCCATGTCTCACAACCATACATCGTAGCTGGAATTATATATTCGTTATATACTTTTCGTTTCATACATACTGGCAAGCTACTTTTAATAATGTCACTATGTTTACCAAAGGCTTTCCATCCAATTGTAATGTGTCTTGTTATTTCACTATCATGGTCTTTCATTAATTTTAGTATTTGCCTCAAATAATTGTACTCCTCAACTTCTTCAAGAATTTCTTTGCTTACTCTGATGACACTCTCTGGTGTGTGTGGATTAAACATTACTTTAGTTTTACTCCAGTTCATATTTAGTCCTACTTTGACTCTTTTTCTGTTCAAGTCATTTACAGTAATATTTCTTGCAATGTCTCTGCTGTTTCTGAGATTAGGACAATGTCATCTGCAAATCTTAAATAGTTTAGCTTTTCTCCATCTATGTTTACTCCTTTGTTCTCCCGGGCTAGTTTTCTGAAAATACACTCTAGGCATGCTCTAAATAATGTTGATGAAATTGTATCTCCCTAACACACACCATTTTCAAACCTAATTTTTCCCGTGTCTTTATGTAATCTGTAGCAGTTTCCTCTTTATAAATGCTTTTGAGCAGTTTAACAATGTTCTCATTTACTCCTTGTTCTCACAATGAATTCATAATTGCTATGTGCTCCACTGAATCAAAAGCCTTTTCGTAATCAACAAAACCTAAGCACAATGGTTTATTATATTGTACTGTTTTCTCAATTAGCCGATTCATTGTGTGTAGATGATCAGTAGTCGAACACCCACTTTTATAATCAGTATATACTTCCCTAACGCGGTTTGCTGTAGCACAACATTGCTCTAACGTGGCACGATTTTGTGTAAGGAAATAAACACTATAACGTAGGAACTGTTAGTGTAATGCAGTAATTTGAACCGGGTGAGCTGTGATGCAGTGTGCCCGGTTGTGGTGAGGTGACGGTGGAGGAGGTGATGGAGATTGCCAGGGACACCTGTGACACTTCAGATAAGCGGATTATGCAGGAAGCTGAGCAAAAAGACAGGGATGAAGAGGAGAGGGAACAGCTTGAGGAAGAGAAGGGTAAAAATAATCTTGTTATTTTTAATGCATCAAAAACTCAGTTCTTACATTCATCAACCCGACAAAATCTTCCTCAGGATTACCCACTAATGTTTAATGATGTCCAGCTCAGTCCTGCATCATCCTTGAACATGCTTGGGGTTTCATTCTCTTGGGATCTGTCTTGGAAAGAACATATTACATCTCTTGTGAAATTTACTTCCAAGAGATTAGGTGTGCTAAGTCATTTCCGAACTTGAACATGCTTGGGGTTTCATTCTCTCGGGATTTGTCTTGGAAAGAACACATTACTTCTCTTGTGAAATTTGCTTCCAAGAGATTAGGTGTGCTAAGCCATTTCCAAACTTTATTTACACCTGCACAATTGTTGACCTTGTACACGGGTTTTATTTGCCCGTGTATGGAGTACAACTCTCATGTGTGGGGAGGCTCCCCACATGCAGCTCTTCTCAATAGGGTGGAGTCAAAGGCTTTTCGTCTCATTAACTCTCCTCCTCTTACTGATTCCCTTCAACCTTTGTCTCTTTGCCACACTGTTGCATCTTTATCTCTCTTGTATCGCTACTTCAACGGTCACTGTTCCTCTGAACTGTCTGCTTGCATCCCTCCACCTCTACGACGGGCACATAGTACCCATCTAGCAACAAACTCTCATCCCTTTTCTGTCCAACTCTCTAATGCAAGAGTTAACCGTTACTCCCAGTCCTTCATTTATGCAACTGGTCAACTCTGGAACTGTCTTCCTCTGTCTGTTTTACCTACTTCCTATGATCTCCAGTCTTTCAAATGCAGTGTGTCCAGGCATCTCGAAATGAATGGATCTTGAATTTGGCTCTCTTTTGTATTGTTTTTGCTTTTTCTTGGAGGGAAGAATATGTGGGCCCATGGCCTTTGGTTCCTTCTTCCTTGCATAAAAAAAAAGAAAAAAAAAAAGACCATCAAGAAACACAACAGTGCAGTTTTAAGTCAAATCCTGAGGCATGCCCTCTCTCTCAAGTTCATCTTTGACAGCGACCCTTCCTTTGCAAGAGGTAACGCAGTGATTAAGCAGATTGTTGATGTAGTCACTGTCTACAATCGTATGCACACCAACCGACCGAGTAAACCGCCGTAAACAGTCACTGATCACTTGCTACTTTGCCAGAGAAGCTGCTGCTGGTCTACAGCAAGAGAATATCGAGCGACAGCAGGATGAAGAAGCTATGGAGGACCTAGAAAGTGATGTTTGGAGTGTTGCTAGTGAAACAGACTTTGATGGATTTTAGTGTGAGTTCTTCCCCTCTACCTCAACTCCAGCAATGTGTATCTACTCTTCTCCTCACACAAGGTACAGTACAATAAATAAAAAAGACCTGTATTGACCTAAAGTATTTTTTAAACCATATTAATGCTTTAAGGAGGTTTAAATTGGTATACAAAAATTTTGCACCACAAGGGGGGAAAAAGTGGACTCTGGGCAGGGGTGCGGAAGGAAATAGGGGTTTTCAAGAGTCCCTCTAACGCAACATTTGCCTAACGAGAGGTCAGTGCAGAAGCAAATAGCATTAGGGGAGGACCACCTGTATGTATATATATATATACAGTAAACCCTTGATAAGCCGAACTTTTAGAAGCCGGAATCTTCAGTTAGCCGAACTCAGGCCAAGACCACGTATGAAGTAGGCCGAAATGCAAAAGTAGGGGGAGAAATGGCGCCAAGCGGACTCGTGGCGCCAGTCTGCTGCTTGCTTTTGGAGACGGTAGTTGCGCCATTCTTACTGTCATTTAGTGCTGAACAGTGCTCTCCTTTTGCCTTCTGCCTTGCCATGGAAGGTTCATAGCTTAAAAGAAGTGATACTGGCACCTCTAGTCGTAAAGGAATTAAGCTAAAAAAGAAAAAAAATGTGCGCATGTGACAGTGTGGTGATCATGATTAAAGTTCAGTACTATTATTACTGAAAGTGTTGCATTGCAGTCTATTACAGTGATTACATTTAAGTTTAGTTCTTAATATAGAGTGAAATAAATACTGGGTACTGTTTAGAATTTACACCTCCACCAACTCCCTCTCCAAAACAAAACAAACTGCCGAACTTCGAAGAATCTACTGCCTCTAACGAAAGGTGTTACAATGCAGTCTATCACAGTGATTACATTTAAGTTTAGTTCTTAATATAGAGTGAAATAAATACTGGGTACTGTTTAGAATTTACGTTACAGTATGAACTCAGCCACCTCCACCACCTGTCTCCAAAACAAAACAAACTACCAAAGAATCTACTGCTTCTAACGAAAGGTGTTACACTGCAGTCTATTATAGTTATTGCATTTAAATTTAGTTCTTAATATAGAGTGAAATAAATACTGGGTATTTTTTAGAATTTACGTTCAAGTGTGAACTCCACCACCTCCGTCTCCAAAACAAAACAAAAACTGCCGACGATCTTCTGCCTCCGACGAAAGGCAAATTATGTGCACTGAATTCTTTCTTTTTTGTCTTTATTAATTTATACACTGTATATGCTCCTTTACTTTAGTGTTAAGAAGACAGGTAATAAGTATTGTTATTGCAATTTAGGGGGGGTGAAAATCCATCTCCAACATACGTTACCGACAGTCGGTACTGCATCTGTGAATGATTTCCTACCAATTAACCACTTCAGTACTGTGACGTCTATTTCTACTTTATTTACGCTTCCTCCAGCCGATTTTATGGCACTCAGGACTGGACTCACATACTGAAGGGGCTAACAAAGGCTGTACCAACCCCGTGCACTTCCACAGATCCAACCTACACTGACTGAAATTGTCTGGTGGCAGCAAGAACAAAATGAAAATACACCCAGCACTGAAGGGGTTAAATGTATATTAAATGCACTATATTGTTTTTTGTCGTAACTATTTATATATGCTTCTTTAATTTAGTGTTGAAAGGACAAGTAATAGGTATTGTCTTAGCAATTTTGGGGGGTGATAATTCGGTAATTTAGCAATTTTGAGGGGTGAAAATTCAGTAAGCCGGAAAATTCGGTAATTCGAACCAGTGTAGAGCCCCATATAGTTTGGCTTATCAAGGGTTT
>JAGKTI010004582.1:34460-48677 GCA_018397915.1 Birgus latro
TAATTTGTGGCCTGTTTTTAATAGCCCCCTAATTTGTGGCCTGTTTTTAATAGTCCCCTTTAAAGATAAGTGACATATTAGTGAGTTTCCACTGATTGGGCACTCTACATTCAGATAATGATTTCTTGAATATTTTAGTTATAGGAAAGGCTAACTGTCTGTAACATTAATGAAGTATTAATATTTGATCTCGGCCAGTTGATTTATTTTGGTCGATTTTCTTGCAGTTGCTACTCTAAGGCTACGAATCAAAACTGGGAGATTCTCAAGATACCATCAAAAAAGGTTCCATCTTGAGAAGCTCAGGGATGAGGAGTGTGCGTATGAGTATGCAATGGCAGTCTCAAATCAGTTTGAAGTGCTCAGTACTGTTGAGGATCCTGTTGAATGATGGGATACCTTTAAGTCCGCTACCCTGGAAGCAGCTGATAAGTGTACTGGAGACTGCCTTAGAACAAAGGGGGGATTCATCTTGCAGTGGATGCTGATCACAACTGAGGAGAGTTGTGCTGCCAGACTGGCTGGGGATTTGGAAAGAGCAAAGACTGCTGTCTTGATGGGTACGAGTTTCACTGAGAAGGGTCAAGGAGCGGTACGAGTTTCACTGAGAAGGGTCAAGGAGCGGTATGTCAGGGAAATTGCTGGGGAGGTGGAAGGCCGTTTTCATGCAAATGACCTTGGACCTGGCTACCGAGCCCTGAAGAAGCTTCACTCCAAACCCAGCTCTCGGGTTAACTCTATTCCAAGAGCAGATGGATGGCTCGTGTCAAGGGCAAGTGATTATACAGCTAGCTGGGCTGAGTACTTTGAGAAGCTGTAGCTATATGGCAGAAACTCCCAGTGGTGAGCTTCTGTCAGCTCATGTACAATCACTGACTGCTGTCCCACCAATTGATGAAGCCATGCCTTCTCTAGATAATATGAAGAGGCAGTGGCTAGGTTGAAAAGTGGTAGGGAAGCTGGTGGTTATGGCATCCCAGCATAACTGATCAAAGCTGGGGGGGCAAAGCCATGATCAGGGGGTTACATGAGGCGGTAGCTCGATCAGTAGAGAGTTGGCTTGCAGTCCCGAGGGACCCAGGTTCGAATCCTCGCTGGTGCAGGCTGTGAAGCCTATGCCCAGAGTCGGACACATAAAAAAAAAAAAAAAAAAAAAAAAAGTCATTGAAGCCATTTGGCAGACTGGTATCATTCCTCTTGACTGGACAAACGGTTTGGTCACTCCTATCTGGAAGGGAAAAGCTGACCGGCATGACTTTAATAATTACCATGGTACAGTATTACAGTGCTCAGTGTGCCAGGGAAAGTACTTGCTCACATTATCCTGATGCATAACCGGGACCATTTGCTAAAGTTTCAGAGGCCTGAGCAATCCAGATTCATGCCAAAGAAGTCTACTGTTGACCATATCCTAGCTCTTCAATTCTTGTGGAACACCATCTAGAGTTTCAACAAGGTCTGCTTGCTGCCTATGTGGATCTCATGAAGGCACTGACTCAATAAATCAGGAGGTACTATGGAAACTTGTGTGACTCCGTGGGATCCCTGCAGGGATACTCCAGATGATTGCTGGCTTGTACTCAAGAGTGCTGTCAAGAGTGTGTGTGTGTGTGTGTGTGTGTGTGTGTGTGTGTGTGTGTGTATGTGGGGGGGGGACATCCAACTTCTTCCCAGTAAGTTCTGGTGTAAGACAGGGATGTGTCCTTGCCCCCACACTTTTCAACACATGCATGGATTGGGTACTAGACCAGGCTGTGAGTTGAGGTCACTGTGGAGTATCAATTGGTAATATCAGGGTTACTGACCTTGACTTTGCTGATGATGCAGTTATCCTAATGGAGTCACTGGAGATTCTACGTAGTGCCCTCAAGGAAAATCACGAAAATGCAAAGCCACTGGGATTAAAGATCTCTTGGGCTAAGACCAAGGTTCAGGAAGCAGTTCAGTTTGTTCAAGCATAAGGTGAGGATACAGAAGTCTTGGAAAGATTCACTTATCTTGGTACAGTACTGTGGTCCATAACAACGGTAGATCAGACAGTGAGATCTCTCTTCGCATTTGTCTGGCCTACTGGGTTATGGATTCACTCAATTCGGGTGTTTGGTGCTGTCATTATGTGTGTAGAAGGGAGAAAGTTTGCATCTTCAAGGCACTGATGCTTCCTGTCTTACTTTATGGCTGTGAGACATGGACACTAAACAGCGACTTGAAGCGGCGAAGTGACTCCTTTGGTACTAAATGTCTTCTCAGGATCATGGGATATCTCTGGTACAACTGGGTAGGTAACGAACAACTACTCCATGAGACTGAAATAAGGCCTATAACCCAAATAATACATCAACACCAACTGCAGGTATATGGGCATGTGGCCTGCTTTCCTGAGGCTGATCCTGCTCACAGGGTGATCTCTGAACAAGTTAACCCAGGGTGGAGGAGGCCAAGGGGAAGGTCACGTAACTCACGGTAGGCAGGTCGATCTCTCCTGTTGGGAGACACTTAGAGGGAGAAAAGCCGCTGCGCCACGTAACTCACGGTAGGCAGGTCGATCTCTCCTGTTGGGAGACACTTAGAGGGAGAAAAGCCGCTGCCTGGAACGTTGCACAAACGGATCCGTGTGGGTGGAGTTGGAGGGTGAGTGAGGCTATGCGCCACCCGGCGTTTGCCCCTTCTTGATTGACTGATTGAAATCTGGAGAGAGAAAGAGAAAGAGAAAGAGAAAGAGAGAGAGAGAGAGAGAGAGAGATGAAAAGAAGCATAATACAGGGTGTCCATAAAGTCTTGAGGAGTAGCCATTTTTTAGGGGTTCATTTAACAGTACCTCTTTCATCAACAGGGTGCCTGAAATACACAAACGCAATGTGATTAAAAACTTTGATAACCAATGAGTACATAGAACAAATCTGATTAAGATATCTCATCAATCGCCTTTGTAATACAGTTATCCCTCTATTATTCGGACGTCCAATACTCGGACATACTCACTATTCGGATAATGTGGGCTGCCCAACCCCCAAAATGCCAAAAAATTCGAAAAAAATCGATTTTTAAAAAACTTTTTGGGAACGCGTCAGTTTGAATTTCCCGTGAGCGCCGATCGGCTATGTTTACACTCGTGGCGCCTCTGTCGGTCGCCATTACCCACTCTGCTACTGCCTCGTGAACAACTCCGAAAATGGCGGCCGAAGTGATTGCTTTTGTGGTGATACCCTACCTCCTACAGTGCCTGATACTGCTCTTCACCTTCTTCATCATGTGTGTGATGATGGCCCCGCCTCCTGAGAAGAGGAAGAAAGTGGTTCTGACTCTGGAGAAGAAGAGGCAGATATTGGAGAAGGTGGACGCCGGCTGGTCAACAGGACGTATCCTACGTGAATTTAACCTCCCTCGCTCCACCTTGTTTGATATCAAGAAGTCCCGAGACAAACTACAGCAGTACACGGCTGATTTCGCATCGAAGACCAGACGAAATGTGGAGAGGAAGGTGATGTTTACTCCTAAGTATGCAGACATCGACCGCTCCACGTTGATTTGGTATCGACAACAACGTGCCGCAGGTGTGTTGGTATGTGGAACGGAGCTGAAAGCTGCTGCTGAAAAGTTCGCAAGGCTACACGACGCCCCAGACTTCAAGGCATCTGAAGGTTGGCTCTTCGCGTTCAAGTTACGACATGGACTTACCAACCATAAGAACCATGGCGAAGCTCTGGATGCTAACGACGAAGTAGTAGAACAGTTTCGGCAGAAGGTGAAGGGCTTGATTGATAGGGAGGGCCTCACTCTCGGTCAAGTTTACAACGCTGACGAAACTGGCCTATTTTACCGTTCAATACCCACAAACACTCTCACTGAGGAGACGGAGAAGCGTTTATCTGGACCCAAGCTCTCGAAGCAACGGGTGTCTGCTTTGTGCTGTGCCAATGCTAACGGCATGCACCAGCTCAAGCCCGTTATTGTAGGCCGTGCAAAGCAGCCTAGGTGCCTTCGTGGGTTAATGGATGCCCTTCCTGTCGTGTGGTATCATTCTTTGAAGGCTTGGTTCACAACCAAGATATTCAAAAATTGGTTCCACCAACACTTTGTTAAGGAGGTCATTCGTTATCAGACGGAGACACTGAAAATCCGACGAGACCTGGTAAAGGCCCTCCTGATTCTAGACAATGCACCTGCGCATCCGTCAGACAAGGAGTTGGTGGCTGAGAATGGTCGCATCAGGTGTCTGTTTTTGCCACCTAATACAACTGCTCTCATCCAACCAATGGACCAGGGAGTGACTGTGGCAATGAAGAGGCTATACCGACGGAAGTTTTTGGACGAGGTGATGGTTGTGTACGAGGACGAGGACGATCGCAGGGAAGGACGTGACATGCGAGGACAAAAAACTCTCGAAAACATTCGCCAATACACCCTCAAGTCTGCCATCTTCAACTGGGCAAATGCATGGAAGGAAGTCTCTGTCAAGACTTTAGAAAATGGTTGGTCTCGCCTGCTTCATGGAAGTGATGTGGTGCACGATTTTCTGGGTTTTGACATGGATGACTTTCATGCAAGGCTTCGTACGGGTGGAGACGATGTGGATGTCGACGAGGGCGATCCTGGGTATCAGATCATGTCTGATACCGAGATCGCATCTACTGTTGCTGGTCCGAGTACCCAGCAGGAAGATTCTGACGAGGACAGCGACGATGATGCGGACTCCTCACGGCTTGTCACTACCCCAACCATCCCCAGGCTGAGCACAATCCGGCGGTATGTGGAGTTCGTCCTTGACTACCTAGAACACCCAGACTGCGACAGAGAGATGGGGTCATTGGAATTGGCGAGTGAAGTGCGAGGTTTCAGGCAACGCATCATTAATCGTCAAAATCATCGTCCTCTGCGTCAATCAACCATTGATAGTTTTTTCAGGCCAGTCAACCCTGCCGTCATCCACTCTCGCTCCACACCATCATCTCACGAAGACAGGCCTTTTAGCTCCGAGCCACAGCCCAGCACATCAGGCATGGCTGAATCACCACTGGATGTTAGTTTGCGTCTATCTTCGGAGTCCTCTGTAGTGGATAGTGTATCACCACGTCGCACCAAGATGCCCCTACGCCGCCTCCGTCTGCTCATCTCGGACTCTGACAGCGACTAAATTCTCCAGGGATCGTCACTAGACCACACGGGAATTTACTGTTATGTACAGTGGAGTGAAGTGATGTGATTCTAGTTATAAAAAAAAAACGTTGTGGAAAGTGTTCGTGAGAAGTGGTGGTGATTCTCAAGTGGAAACGTGTGTCAGGTGCAAGGTCTTCCTGTCAGAGTCTGAGATGATAGAGTGGGTTATTACATCAGGACGGCTGCTTCTTGTTCGTAAGTACCCTAACTTCATACCTAACCTGTTTTCATCATGCCGTAAATGTATTAAAAAATTACCAAAAATGTTAATCATAATTTCCTGCTTGCAATTTAATTTTTCCATGCATGGTTCTTAAGTAAAACAGCTAGAAAAAAGGTGGAAGCAGTTAATTTCATGTCTGGTCCTAACCTAACCTAACCTACGGTTACCCTAAAGATTTTCATGCCTAAACTGTTTTCATCATGCTGTACATGTGTTAAAAAATTACCCTAAATGTTAATCATAATTTCCTGCTTGCAATTTAATTTTTCCATGCATGGTTCTTAAGTAAAACAGCTAGAAAAAAGGTGGAAGCAGTTAATTTCATGTCCAGTCCTAACCTAACCTAACCTATGGTTACCATAAAGATTTTCATGCCTAACCTGTTTTCATCATGCTGTACATGTGTTAAAAAATTACCCTAAATGTTAATCATAATTTCCTGCTTGCAATTTAATTTTCCCATGCATGGTTCTTAAGTAAAACAGCTAGAAAAAAGGTGGAAGCAGTTAATTTCATGTCCGGTCCTAACCTAACCTAACCTATGGTTACCCTAAAGATTTTAATGCCTAACCTGTTTTTATCATGCTGTACATGTGTTAAAAAATTACCCTAAATGTTAATCATAATTTCCTGTTTGCAATTTAATTTTTCCATGCATGGTTCTTAAGTAAAACAGCTAGAAAAAAGGTGGAAGCAGTTAATTTCATGTCTGGTCCTAACCTAACCTAACCTACGGTTACCCTAAAGATTTTCATGCCTAAACTGTTTTCATCATGCTGTACATGTGTTAAAAAATTACCCTAAATGTTAATCATAATTTCCTGCTTGCAATTTAATTTTTCCATGCATGGTTCTTAAGTAAAACAGCTAGGAAAAAGGTGGAAGCAGTGAATTTCATGTCCGGTCCTAACCTAACCTAACCTAACATTGTGTTAATCATAATTTCCTGCTTTTAATTTAATTCTTTCATGCATGGTTATTAAGTGCACTAGCTAGGAAAAACGTGGAAGCAGTGAATTTCATGTCCGGTCATAACCTAACCTAACCTAACTATTTTTCTGGTAGCAATTAACATCATTTACTGTATTTGATGCTTTGTATCCAATAATTTAGTGCATAAAATGTGAGAAAAGATGATTTCCATGTCCGATACTTACTTATACTATGCTAGCAAGTTCTGAGCTCCGATGACTCACTCACCTCTAAATCATCATTTTTTGGTTAAAATTCAATAAATTTATGCTATATGTGCATTATTTATGTGAAAAGGGACCTAAATAAGTGCTATACATGTCCAGTTGGGAGGTAGGAAGGTAGTTTTCTGATTTAGGTTGGGTTAGGTTAGGGTCATGAAAAACCAATATCCAGACAAAACCAATATTCGGACATGCTTTTTGCTCTATTACAACGGATATTGGAGGGATTACTGTATTTTTAAATTGTAAAGAGACTTTATGGAAACCCTGTATAACAAACCACAAGGATACTGAAATACATAAAGGGAGAAGAAAAGAAACGTGAAAGACTTTAAGAAAAAGAAGGAAAAAAAGATGACGTACAAAGAAGCAAAGAAAAATATAGGACGAAGCCAAAAAATGGAAAGAAAAAAAGTTACAAAAACGAAGAAAAATAATAACATGTTGGTAAAAAGAGTTATATGGGAAGGGGAACAAAAAAAGTGGGAGGGGGGGGAAGTAGGAAGTGTACAAAGATTAAAAGGAAGAGGAAAAAATAAAGAAACAAGGAGAGAGGAAAAGAGGGGATGGTGAAGAAAAAGAACGAAACGGGAAGAAAAGACAAGTGAAGAAAGAAAAGAAAGAAAATAAGCAGCCTGACAGAAAAAGGTGAGAGGAAAAAAGAACGGAAATGAGAAAATGAGGGGGGAATGAGATACACAGGAAAGAGAAAGGGGATACACGACAGGAAGAGAGAAAAGGGATGACGAAATGGACAGGCTCGATTTGTGGGTAGCGGGAAAAAATTATAAAAGTGAACTGTGAAGGAGGAGGAGGAAAAGGCACGGGAGGGGTAAGAGGGAGACAAGAGGAACGATGACAGATGGATGGAAAAGGAAGGAGCAAAGTGGAGCAAAGTGACAGCCAGCGGAATGGAGAGGAAAGAAAATGGGGGAGTGGGGATAGGGGGAAACAGAGGAGTGGGGACATGAAGGTATAACGATACCTCCACGAGTGAGGACGAAGGAAAGAATGATGATGCAGAGAGAAGGAAGGCTGATATGGAGGGAGTGGTGAGGAGGAGAGAGAACGATAGGAGAGAAAGAGGGGTGTAGGGAGGAGGTGAAAAAACAAACAAACAAACGGCAAGCCAGTAGGCGACGATGGCCAGCTCTAAGAGGGCTAGGCTAATCGAGATTTGGCTGCTGCTGTTCAGCCTGTACAAAAAGGAAGACCCTTATCGGGTTAGAGTTTAAAAATACTATTTCTCGCCTCTCTCTGGACACAAACTAAACCACTCAGACAACAGAAATACCTCGATACTTGCTTCAACACAAACATAAAAAAAATGTGAAAAAATGCTTTTTTTATGAGTCCTCCCATATTACGCACTGATTTTGTTCGTAACACACATATCTAGTCATTTCAAACCATTTCAGCACCAATTTGTGTGTGTGTGTGTGTGTGTGTGTGTGTGTGTGAAAATGTGGATATTTCTTAGTGCGATGTTCTTTCGCTCCTCTGCTTATTTTTCACTCGCGCGTATGCAGTCATTCTACTATTTTTTTTTTTAATCCTTCATTGCGAAGCACAGGATGGGTTTAGGAAGCTAAAAGTTGTACTGCAAGGTGCATCAGACGTTTCTCTTCAACTTGGTAAGGAAAAAAATCACTTTTCGAAATTTGAAAAAATGGTGTTGGGGCCAGCCACTGGGTCCCAACAATTTCCGGGCAACGAGTAGTTGCCTAGCACCCAAAACCTTGCGGACACAACTAGGCCACAGGCTGGTCATTGTGTCCAGGTTTGGTCGGAGTTGTTATTTCTGAAGGGTAGACATGCCTGCCACAAAAAATCGAACTTTTAGGGATGCTGAGGCCAATCTTTGCAGAGCTGCCACTCGAAAACTAGACGAGAGAGGGTTTCGGAAAAAATGGATGGAACACTTCCGACAGGGAATGACCTCACGATTACGCTTAACAAAGTCAGAGCTTTCTACACCCATTAGTAATGCTTCTACAGCTCAAAATGTGAAAAGTACAAAGAAAGCAGTTTTGGGGGTGTTGCTAGGCAATGAGTAGTTGTCTAGCAAACAAAACCTTGCAGACACAACTAGGTCATAAGCTGGTTATTATGCCCAGGTTTGGAAGGAATCAGTTAATTCTAAAGGGTAGATGTGCTTGCCACAATAAAAAAAAAAAAGAAAAAAGAAGGGGGGTTTTGGCCGTTGCTAGAAGACGAGTAGTGGCTACCAAAACCTTGTGGACACAACTAGGTCATAAGCTGGTCATTGTGTCCAGGTTTGGTAGGAACCGGTTAATTCTAAATGGTTGAGGTGCCTGCCACAATTAAACAAGAATGAAAAAATACAAGCAAGACTACAAGAAAGAAAACGCGACTAATAATAAGGGCAGCACGGAGCTGGCCAAAAGAGAAAAGATAATAAAGAGAAAGAAAAGGAAAGACTGGAGGTTGGGAGTAGATGGGAAGAGTGCACTTGTCGGGAGAGTAGGTCTGTCTATTCAAGCACAATATTAAGCAAACCAGAATGATTAAGGTTTGAAAAAAAAAAAAAATGGTATGGACACAGAGGAATAAAAGACATCTGCGAGAAAGTGACAATAATACTGTAAACCAGTATGACGGAAGAGAGCTTGGTGATAACGGAAAAGTGAGGATGAAAAAATATGCAGGAATGATAATCTGTATGGGGAGAATGAACGAAGAGGAAGAAGAGTGCGATAAGAACATAGGAACGAGAAGAACGGTGTGAAGAGAACCGAGGAAAGACGAAGAAATGTGTGGAGAGAACGGAGGTGAGAGGAAGAATGTGGAGAAAATAAGAATAAGGAGAAAAAGGTACAGACGATCATGAAATAACGGTGAAAGGAGGAGACGGGTATGAAACCTACTGATGGAAAAGGAAGAAATTTAAAGAAAACAGAGGAAAAATGAAGAAGTGTGCGAAGAGAATGGAGGAAAGAGAAACAAGAATGTGGAAAAAAAAAAAAAACAGAGGAAAGAGGATGAATAGTGTAAAGGAAATGGAGGAATAAGAATGGAAGAGAAAGAAAGAAGTGTGGCGAGAACGGAGGAAAGAGAAAGAAGAGTTAAGAGAGAATGGAGGAGGGTAGAAGGAATGCAGAGGGAAAGGAGGAAAGAAAGGAGAAGCGCGGAGAGAATGGAGAAAAGAAGTGAAATACGGAAATCGTGAGGGGAAGAAGAAACGTCCATCAGGAGTTTCTTTACTTAAACACTTGATCGTCTTCATCAGTGACGCACGAACGATTTCTCTCTCTCTCTCTTTCTCTCGTTTTGGACTTTCATTTCTTCATGTCCTTTCGCAATATCTCAATTACTGTTTTTATTCCCATCTCTCTCTGACTTTTTTTTTTTCCCCCATCTCTCACAGCCTTTTCCTTTTTATTCATTTCCCCTCAATTTTTCCCTCTTTCAAATAAGGTTCCCATTTTCTTCACATTTAATTTTGACATACTGTACCTTATTTTTCCTCTATTTATTTTTACTATTTATCTAACCAATGAGCCGGTGCTTTTATTTTATTATCGCCATTTCCAGACAGTTTCCTTCAACTTACTTTTCAAATTGGAGGAGTTAGATACAGCCTCAATACACCCCTTCATTACGCGAGGCCTTTCCGTTTCCGAAGTTGAATTAATGTAACCCGAAATTAAGGGGTCACCTCCCTAATCGTCAATTACTTTTCTACTTGTATAATCATCAACTTACCCACCCACTCAACCAACTACCTACCTACTATTAACCCATCTACTTACGAACCTATTAATCTACGTAGTGACCTGTTTAACAGCCTGTCTACTTATTATGTACCCATTCATGGTCTGAACTCTCAGTACCTATTACACCTGCCGAATGACAGTTTTATTCAGCTACATTTACGAGTGATTCATACGGGCCTAAAAGTTTTAAAACTCACCGCTGACCCTCTTATGGCCACCACAGCTCTAGTATTCCATTCTGCTAACGCCAGATGATTTTTTTTTTTTTAAGCTACGAGTGAATCACATAAATCCGAGTGCTAACAGTTCTCTAATTAACTCTCTCAGTGTCAACTCGAGTATCCAATTTCTGCTAATGTTAGATGAAGATATTCAACTGACAGCGAACATCAGAACTAGATGATTAGTGAATAGAAGTCTGCATGTTAACACTTTCACCTGGAACTCACACGGTGGCAAGAACTGTAGCATTACATTCTAGACGGTTTTATTAAGATGAAAGTGAACCACAGAAGCAAGAGCATACTAATAATCCATCTACTAAAGATCTTCATTCAATTCACCGGTCATCTTACCTCCACTTCCAGATACAGATCATCTATTTGTAATTCTCTCTCTCTCTCTCTTTCCATCTACTTCTACCGGCCACCCACACAGCCTCTCCTCTTAACTCCATTGCAACTCATTTAACTAATTGCACAAACTTTTGCAATTGCCCAAACTTGATTACCTTTTCTGCTCCCGATGGTGCGTGTGCGCGCGTGCGTTCGAGAAGTGTTTATAGGTGCGTGTGGCTTGTGTGTGCGTGTGTGTGTTCTTACCTAACTGTATCTTTACAGTAATGAGTCAAGCTCGTAGTGTTCCGTGAATTAACCCATTTTCATCATACATATCCTTAAATTTATGAATTGTTTTGGCACATACTATTTCATTTAATAGTGAATTCCACTGATCAATTGCCCTATGTGGGAAACTAAATTTCCTTACGTCTTTATCGCCTCTCTTCCTATGCAGTTTTTTGCAGTGTACTCTTGCTGATGCTTCCCCAGAGGTTATACATTCATTTATATCTATTTTCTCTTTCCCTGATATGCATTTATATAGCATAATCATGTCTCGTCTTTTCCTTCTCTTCTGTAGTGTTGGAAGATTAATTTTTTCTAGGCTTTTTCCGTAGCTTAGATCCCTTAAGCTTGGTATCCATCTTGTAGCAGCCCTTTGAACTTTTTCAATCTTATCTACGTGTTTTTTGAGATGAGGATTCCAAACTGATGCATACTCCAGGGTTGGTCTGATGAATGATATTATCTTTCTTTTCATGTCTTCATTTATGTATGTGCTATATTCATATATGCAAGCAGTGTATAATGTCACTGGCATAGTTATCCCAGTAGAGAATGGATGAATATGATGAATAGATGAGAAGATAATGCAGGAACTGGCGAGCTGTCAAGATAAATCTTTATCAGTCTTCGCTGCCTGGCTGTGTTTACTTAAGCGGTCAAGTTTTGCCTATGGACAGATAACGCTTGTTGTTTTTCTCTTATACTATGCAGAAAACCCTCTTGTCCTTGACCATAAATGGGTGTGACATACAGTAAGAGAGGCCTAATGGCAGTATCTGCAAATAGACGTCTAACAACGTTTGCTTGGCGGCCCGCCAGTGGTTGTATATGCCTTATGTAAGGCCCTCAGTCATAGCAGGTGCCTCCATAGTTTATGAGTGGCAGAAGATTAAATTTAAGACAGCCTTGTAGCTAGTCAGCCAAAAGAGGCGGAGTAAGGCTACTTTATAAGCTCGGAAACTATACTCGACTTTTTTTTCCAGCTGATGATCCACTTTCGTGAATGTGGCACCTGCGCACTCCTGCCACGTGATTGGTTGGTTTCAATTTCATACCTGAAGTATCGTATGTACAAAAAACAATTGTACTGTACCTTATATTCTAATTCTCATAAAAGCTGTTTTGCATTGTCATTGTACTATACAAACAGACATGAAACGAGTATGTATCTGTACTTCACTCAAACAGACAATGAATCTGAGGAAGTTGAATTTGAATTGAAGTATTTACTGTATTGTTGTAAAAGGTACAGAGTTGTTGCATCTCTAATTAATAAATAAATATATATACTTAGATACTATGGGCGAAGGTATCGAACCAATGGAGTAGGTGTGATCCATAATAAAGTCTGACATCTTGCGAGACGAGACAACTTGTTTTCTCCGCCTGGCCATTTCTCGTGTCCCCCCCTCCTCTGTAGCGACTGTTCCATTCGCCTACCCACTTCCACCACTTTACCACTGACAAAACCGCTAATTTACTTAGAATGGTACTATTGTCTAATATAACAAGTGCCAAAGTATTAAGATACCTTATATTTGCACTTACTCAGCCAAATGCGTTTATCGTTTTAAAACTATAGGGAGATGCAACAACTCTGTACCTTTTACAATAATATTTCATTTCAAATTGAACTTCCTCAAATTCATTGTCCGTTTGGGTGAAGCACAGATACATACTCGTTTCATTTTTATTTGTAGCATTTATGAGAATTGGAATATAAGGTACAATTGTTTTTTTTTTTTGTAAATATGATACTTCAGGTATGAAATTGAAACCACCCAATCACGCGGTGGGAGTGCACAGGTGCCACATTCAAGAAAGTGGATCGTCAGCTGGAAAAAAAAATCGAGTATAGCAGGAAAGGGAACTAGCAGGAGTGACTACTTTTTTTTAGTCACTAAGACACACATTTTCACACCTTTTTGTCACTTACTGTCAGGTTACATTTTGTCACATTTTGTTACACGTTTCCTCATATTTTCACACATTACTCAATACGTGACTTTGATTACAAAACACAGTTTGTGCACCATTTCCCATTTTTTGGTTCACTTCTCCATTCACACTAGTGTGTGATTTATATCTGGATTATGTCATCAACGAGTTCTCCTTTGATTACAAAACACACTGTTTGTGCACCATTTCCCATTTTTTGGTTCACTTCTCCATTCACACTAGTGTGTGATTTATATCTGGATTATGTCATCAACGAGTTCTCCTAGTTCCTCAAGCTCTGTGAATAAGCAGCTTCCACTGATTGTAATCTGGTTAGGTAAGAAATAACTAGATTATATTTGTGTTCTGAGGGCTATGTGAATTCCCCTTTGTAAAACGAATTCTGGTTTCTTCTTTGGTGTGTGTATGTTATAGTGTACAGCAAAGTTAAGTCAGTTTTCTTGTGAGATTTACCTTACCTCTTTTGGTGAATAATTAAGGGTTAAGAGTGCATCGTAATATATACCCCCATAACAACATGTTCCATACCTTCTCACTGATGTGGTCAGCCGGAGATAGTCTGTTATATATAATCACTCCTAGGTCCTTCTCTCTTTCTGATATGTGTAGGGTTTTACTTCCTAATTTATAATCCCAATCTGGTCTTTTTCCACGTTTACCAAACTTGATTACATGACATTTTTCCACACTAAATTCCATTTGCCATATATCACTCCATTCATGAAGTTTATTTAATTCTTCTTGTAGCACTTTACAAGAGTCTGTGTTAGTAATTCTCCTTTGTATTTCTGCTTCATCAGCAAACATATTTAGATAGCTTTCATTTCCAATGTTACTTTATCATTTATATACATTAAAAACAATTGGTGCCAGCACTGAGCCCTGTGGAACTCCACTGGTGACTTCCCTCCATACTGAGAAATTTCCCCTAGTACTGTTCTCATTTCCCTTTTTCTGAGAAAATCTTGAATACAACAGTACAGTTTGCCTCGGATTCCTCCTTGATGGCAGTTTCCATAAAAGTCTTTGGTGCGGTACCGTCAAATGTGTGTGTGTGTGTGTGTGTGTGTGTGTGTGTGTGTGTGTGTGTGTGTGTGTGT
>JAGKTI010004583.1:0-46722 GCA_018397915.1 Birgus latro
CATCCATAAAGTATTACCAGCAAAAAGTGGCAGTAATATTTCAATCTGGCTCTGTCTGGTATCTAAGTAATAATGGTTGACCATTCCACAAAAGGTCTATTGAACCATAAAATAGTATCCTGCACCAAGAAATAAAAGTCTAGCACTAAAGCCAAGCTCTTGGGGGAAAAAAAAAAAAAAAAAAAAAAAAGGTCCGGCCCTGCAATCTCACAACAGCAACAAATGTCACCACACACCTTCACGTGCCACCATCAGTGTTAGTACCCACAAACTATACCAAATATACATTCAGACTCACAACTGGTGACTGTATTGGCAGGGGTGCTATAACACTGCTTTGCAAGTGACCAAAGCAAGTTGCAGAAGTTGAGAGGAATACTGACTGACAAGCCACTGAGTTGGTTGCATAAATTTTACACTAAAGAAGCTAATTATATGGTTTGGGACCCCTTTGCTAATTTGATAAGCAACAGACGACTACTCAGCAGGTAAAATGAAGTACAATTATAAAACAAAAATATATATATATATATATAAGCACATGATTATTCCAGTGAGATGGAACCAGCTTTCTGGAGCCTTAAATATGTAAATAAGTGTCTGGCCAATTTCAAAGGGCATGCTACTGATGACTGTCAGCTGCACTGTAGATGATTTACCTGCAAAATTCAAGTACAAAACTTTTCTGATCCAGCCTGGGATCAACCTCTCTCTCATGCTTTCTCCTTTGCTTCCTGAACTCTACCTCACCCATTATTTATGTGGGGATAAAAAGTTCTGGATAATCATGATAGTTAGTACCAAGGAAGATCATTCAACAAATATTCAACAGTCAAACTGTTTCTTGTTGCAGCTTTGTGGAATATCAATCACCACAGCATTCAAATTTTCAAACTGTTGTTTGCTCCAGCCAGATATCATCCTCTAATCCTTTCACTCAACAGTCCATTCTCTACCACTTGACCAACACCACCCTTAAAATCATTGAATCCAGGGTACTGCCCTATTTACATATTTTTGCTACTACTCATGAAATTTCATTCAGTTTAAGAAAGACCCCTCACATTAAAGGTTAAATCTAACCCCCACCTCAACTAGTCAATGCTGAAGAATACCGGAAGATGGCACAAATAAAGTTAAACATCCCCACATTCTACAAGAGATAATTAATAAGCAGAGATTCTAATGACAAAAGGCTTTAATCTAAACCTACACACAACACAGCTGCACAAGCCAATCAAGGTACAGACGATGGACTTTATGATACTCACCCTCCTCCGCATTTTGTAACCACTCCACGAACTTCTTCAACTGGTCCAAGAATATGGACTTCCCCTTTGTGGCATGACCATCCTTGTACCACTTCAGTATCACCTCCTCTGACAATACTTCAGCTGAAAAAAGAAAATAATTATGAAAAACTTATTTATAATGAATAAGAGTAACAAATAGGAACAAATCTCTCTCCTCAGTACACTGATTACCTTAAACATTATTTAAACTTAGCTATATGAAACAATTAAATTTACCATTATCTCTACTTACATGATGATCATGTAATCTGTCATCCTCCTCCTCATCATCATCACCAACCAGATGACCTTCCCCACCCTAGGGCAGGGTGAGGAGTAGCAATGTCCAGACAGCCAAAGTCTGCCGAATCCAATGGGCCACACTTCCATTCACTCATCATTCAGGCCCCCGGAATCCTGGCTCTATCTGATAAGCCAAAAACTTTCACCACATTCTGTAGCTTCCTATACACGTATTCGATATAGTTAATCCGGACACTGTCATGTTACAAAGGGGTGCTAAGTCCCTGATCATGCACTTCTCGCAACATTCCTCCAGCCAGCCCGATCTCTTGTCAGTCCCCTAGCCTCAAAGACTTCCATCTCTCTCTTCCTCACACACTCATCCACCATATCCCTCCACCTTCTCCTTGGCCTACCTAGCCTCCTCCCATCTTCAGATTCTTTTTCACAACCCTACTGTTATCCAATCTCTCCACATGATCATACCATGCCAGTACTCTCTCTTCAATTCCGGTGTCCAGACTTCCTCACTATGCATCTTTCACGAATCACATTATTTCGTATCCTATCCACCCTCTGTACTCGATACTTATAACTCGGCAGTCCCATTTCCACTGCTCTCGCTCTTGACTTTCATTTTCATGCCACATATGTTAAAGTTGGCACTAACATTCCTTCATGTAAGCCTCATGCAGCTGCAACACCCAAGCCTCTGTTTTTTAACAAGGCCTTCATAGCACCAGCTACTTTCCTTCCTTGTGTCACTCTACCTTCCAGTTCTTTTGCACAATTTCCTCTCTCTTCTACCACTGTACCCAGATATTTGAACTCTCTCACCAATTCCAGTCTCTCTCCATTCACTGTAACATCATGCTGGGAGTCACCTTCTCTCTCGATTACCTTCACTTTACTCTTTTTTACAATTACTCTCAAGGCACGATGTTCACAGACATAAGCAAAACTCTGCACTAGTTTCCTAAGTTCTCGTCCAGCATTTACAAGTGCATCATCAGCATAAAACAAATTTGAGATATTCCATCCATTACCAACGCCATCCCTCTTTCCATTACTCGTGTTTTGACTTTTCTCATCACCCCATCCATATATATATTGAACCACCATGGGGACATCACACAACCTTGTCACATGCCCACACTGATGGTACCTAGCAGCTTATCATCCACACCATACATGCACAAAACCTTCCACTTAGTCATAAGTTTTTTCCAGATCCATAAATGCCATAAACACCTTGTAGTCCTACTCACAAGCCTTCTCCACTATGTTTCAATACAAATATTTGATTCACACATCCTACGCCACTCATAAAGCCACCCTGTTCATCACTCACTAGGACTTCACTATGTTTCAATACAAATATTTGATTCACACATCCTACGCCACTCATAAAGCCACCCTGTTCATCACTCACTAGGACTTCTGATATCTCTCCTACTTTATAATAATTCTTCCATATGCCTTCCCTACAACACTCGATAAACTTATGCCACGATAATTCTTGCATTTATTTATTTATTAATTTACAGAGAGAGAGAGAGAGGGGGGGTGGGGAAGAGCTCATCTTTTGAGGGGGGGGGGGGGGGGGGGGTTCCCTCCCCCCCCCTCTTTTAAATCAAACTGCCAATCCCTTGTCCCATCTTCTGACAGCTATCAACCATACTATCTTTACTTTCCATTCCTGATCTCTTCACTACCACCCTCTAATTCCCTAATCTTAACATATGAAATAGGGCTGCCGACTTCTTCTTTCACCTTTATCCTCCACCTGTGGTATGCCCTCCTGTCTTCCTACTAGCTCCCATCCTTCCTGTAACTTCTTACTCTACCTTCAACTTCAGGTAGCTTTACACTGAGTGATGGGCCTAATAGTTTCTTGTAACCCAGGAAATCATTTACAACACTGGATGGTATTTTTTGGTGAAGATGCATTTGATAAAATGCATTGCTTAATGATTTATCATATATACTGAGTCAATTATAACATGGGTTCAATGGAAATACAATCTTCACTAAGGGTAACTCACCCAACAAGTTAAGAAACAAGTCACTTAAGCTGGGAGTTATTTAACTTCAATGAACTTCACATGTTGCTTGAACTCGAACACCACACAAACGTTCCATTACTAACACTGACATACCCAATATTGAGAAGTTTAAAGGCAATTGTCCATCTTGGAATAAACAAATGACTACACTTACGTGTCAGTGATTGTACCAGTCAAAATAGCAATTACAAATTACCTAGTGAGGCTTCACATGGGATTATAGTGATCACATAAGTGAAAATGCTCATTTGGCAAAAAAAAGGTCCTTTTTCATCATTGTACAAGCAATTTATCACATACTGGTTCATTACATAACGAGTCTGCCATTACATGGTGATGTGGAGCCTACTATGGTGCCCCTGTTAACTGAGTTGAAAGAAGCAAATGTTGCATCCATCATGGAAGCAAATGCTGCATCCATCTAACAACCATATCTCCAAACTCTACTCTGTGTCTTTCTGTTATGAGGCACTGCTTGCCACAGGGGAGCACTTGATGGACAGCTAATAAAGAGCAACTGCTAGCCTAAAGTTTATGGCCAGACAGACCAGGGTTACTCAATAACCAGCATTAAACTCTTCCTACATCACACGGCTGGCCATGTTCATCTCACCCCCCACCCTTTTTTTTCATCTGTACTGCTGGCATTTACAAATACCTAACATTTTAAAAATATCTCCCTATCCATACTCTTCAAACCTGTAATCTAGCCATCTTCTGTAGCTGATAATTATTATGATCTTTCCAATACATCTTCCTTGGTATACCAGCACTGTATTTAAATTTCCTTAAATTCTTTTCCACTATTCATTTCATAATCACATAACTGCCCTCTTCTAAAATTTCTGGCACAACCAGTCTCCCTGGTCATTTACACATCCTACTGAATAGTTTACAAAATTTTTTTTGAGCCATTACCTTACACAATCCATTCATGAGTGTTTTCTTAACTGCTGCACTGAAAGTAATCACCTGAATACAATCACACTACAGATATGTACATCCATCCATCCATCATCTAATCCTACGCCACCCCAGGAAGAGCACAGGAGCCCAGGGCTAAACAAGTTGGTCCTGACATTTAAGATCAGAGTGACCAGCCTCACTCATCCCTGAGTGGAATTATGAGAGCAATAAACCCCAACCACCCACTGGAGATAAACCTACACCGGCTCAATCTGATTGGAGCGCCTTAATTACCCACTAAACCACCAGGCGCCATAATTTGGTTATATAGTTACCACCCAGCATGGTAAATGGTTTCCTGGTGTACAGGAAACCATTTGGCTCATCACTCAATGTACAGTCACCCATAGACAGAGGGAAGAGGAAAGAGTGAAGGAAAGAAGGTCAGAAGTGGGAGTGGCAAGATCACCTGTAGGCAAAAGGAAGAGGAAAGAATGAAGGAAAGACAAAAGACGAATGAAGGAAGAGAGGGAAGGGCAGACACTCAGAGCAGCACTACATTGAGTGGATGGTGAGCACCCCCACCTACCACAAAGTCACTACAGACATGTACACTACAAAAATTTGCACCTCACACCAAACATCACACATAAGGAGTTAGTTGCCAACAGGGTGCTTTGTAGTGCCCAGGTCTCACTGTATGATAGTAGTACTGGGGCAGTAATAGAAGTGGATATTCACAGGCTCAATCATACAGAAATGACAATGATTAGGTGTATGCACAGTGCATCCCTAAGTGCAAGGCCTGGAGGGGTTACGTTTATGATGGAAAAGTTGGGGGGTAAGACAGGACTGAAGTGTGTTGGAACTGTGATGAGGAGAGGTAGACTGAGATGGTTTGGGCATGTGGAGGGGATTGGGGATGATAATTCAGTGCAGATGAGAAGTGTTAGGGGTAAGGTTGCAAGAGGTAGACCAAAATAAACCTGGAATGAGGTCATTGTGTGTGACCTCAGGGATATGAAACTGAAGAGGGAAGCTGCCAGAGATCGAGCAGAATGAAGAGCCGCCATTAGGTGACCAAGGCCGACACATACATGCATGTTGGAGCCTTCAAAAACGAAAATGATTACAACTAAAAATCTTCTTATATCTTTATCAACAATTTGCATCAACAACAAACATGAGGATTTTGAAGCAAAATGTGCAGAATAAGTGACCAATGAAGAAGTTTCACAAAGCTCCAAAACCACTTAGAGTATGACAAATAATAACTGGCCACTTGTTAGTTTTGGGCAACAGGGAAGTTGAAAATACTGACACAGGTATTTTTTGCAGTACTGGCATAAACCACATTTAAAACATATAAATATTGTGTGAAAATAGATTCAATGTAATATCAAGTAACTGCTGAACAATGCTATGCTTCAATTTAGCTAAAAATAAGGAAAATACTGTTCCCAACAATTTTGCTTAATTGTGAATAAGGAAAACAAACAATTTCTCAAACACTGTGAAAGTATGGATGGTCTTCAATACTGTACTTTCCTTTTTAGAGGTAAACTGAATCATAATATGTTCAGCATGCACTGGATATGTCAAATCTATCTTCATATAATATTTTCTGTTTTAAGGAAGATTGTGCAAATGCTACAAAAATAATATAGTTATATTTCAACTTCCCTGTAACTCTCCAAGTGGCCAATTACATACAATGACTTACATTTGTAGAAGAGAATGACAATCTTGTGGAACACCTTCATGAAGTTCATGTTGTCATAACAGAACTCTTGCACTTTGACCAGTAAGGTGAGCTCTGCACGATCAGACTTTGTGTTGGCAGCAAACAGTGGGGCGTACACACGTAAATGCTTCAAAGCCTGATCCGCTACAAGTTCTTCTTTCTTGTTCCACTCCACTGCATCCATAACACTAGTCCAGATCTGAAAAAACACAAAAAGCCTCAATGCTAAGAGGCTCTCATATGGAGCACATTAGGAGTGTAATGCTGTACAGTAGTAAGACCTGGAATGTAAAGCATGATAATTGCAGGCTGAAGCACAGAGATAAAAATTAAATGGATGTGTAGTGCATCCTTGAGCAACAGGCCTTGGGGGTTGGGATTGCAAATGAAGAGTTGTGAGGAAGGATGGAAATGTTTTAGTGCTGTAATGAGAAGGGGTGGATTGAGATGGTTTGGGAATCTGGAGGAGATGGAGGATGACAACAGCATGTGAGGGGAGAGAGATGTGAACACTGACAGATGGTTTGCAAGAGGCACACTGAAAATTATATATAAACTTTGGATGATAGTGTCATTGGGGATAAGGGACTGAAAAGGCTGCTAAAGACACAGCAATGTGATAGCAGCCATTAGGTGACCAAGGCCAATACATGCATGCATGTTGGAGCCTTTATAAAAGAATGAACGAAAAATTAAAACACGGAAATTCTGTTCCAATTTAATAGTAACATACAAATTAACCCTTTCGCGCACGGGACCGCAATTTGCATTACATGTGGTGTGGTGTGCCAAAGCACAGGACCTCAAATCACGTGAAAACGCGAAAAAAATCAACCAAAAAATAAGTTTTCGGTCGATTTGCGACAAATTTTGTAGCGTTCTAGCAGCCACGTGTCTCTCCCGAGGTAAGACCTTGGCAACACTGCAATGACTCATATGTGCCTGTACGTAGTGATAGAATCTCAGTGCTCCACTAGCAGCCAGACAGCAGGGTCGTGCTGTGTTGTGTTGTCCTTTTAAATCCGCCATTTTCCCCCTCCCACCCGAGGCTGAAGCCATTATTGAAATATTGTGGTTGTACAGTGTTTTTGACTATACTGTGAAGTTACTGTATCTACTGAACATAGATATATTGTTTGCAAAGCATTGGGGCCTGTTATAGACTATAGGCAGAGTCTGGTTTGTTATAGCGGGGTTTCCACTCACCCTGCCCGTAAAATGATGTATTTTACTCTTATGGTGAAGCCATTACTTATATCTGTGAAACATATAGTGCCTGGATTAGTGAAATAACTGACCTACCATAGCAGGCATTATGTTATGCCATAGAGATACATAGACATATGCATAGTTGCTAAGGGAACAGGCGGTCTCTTACACCATACAGTAGGGAAAGGAATAACAGAAGAGGCTGGGATGGAATCATGTGATAGTGTTTTATATTGTATATGGTTCAGTGCGAAATATACATATAAAATAGAGCAGTGAGTGTTCACAGAGAAATACTGCGCGCATTGACTGACAGCGGAAAGTTACGTAATGATCAAGACAAGAAAATACACCACACAGCGACACACATATGACATTATATACGTATGTCGTGCAGCGAATGTTCGTGGAGAAATCTATTGTGTGCATCGCATGTGTTAGGCAAACATGGTGCAAGGAACAGAGAATACGCCACACACACACACACAACTCACACACTACCTAACTCATTTTCAATTCCTTCAAGTTCCTGCCAGCAGCTCAACACCTCTGGAGCAAGTGAGTTATCCATATTTTGTTGATTTGTACATTGACCTGTTTCTACATTTCTATATTTTTTTCACAAATAAGTATTGTTTTTTACATATACACATATGAGATGGAAGAAAGTTCAGTTTTAGTATCAGTACCTAGCAAAAAGACTAGTGGAAATGCCAAGTTACTGAGAGCACTATCAAAGAGCTTATATTTCACATGTATAATTTGAGTTAAAAAAAAAAAAAAATAATAATAATAATAAAACGTAATGAGCGAAAATATGTAAGTATTCGTGAGGCAGGGAAATTGAGCGTTTTTATCTCGCTTGCAGGCAAGGAAGTGTGTTCTATCTTTGTTGTCCATTTACTCCAAAATTACTGAATGTATCGATTTCCTGTACAAACCATGATAAAGATCAGCGAATTCTACGTATGTACAGGACATAGCTATGAAATTTCTCTAATGAAAAGTTGTTGTTATGTAGGCAGTTATTGTGCGAGCATGACGAAAGTGCACCGCGGCCGCGAGTACCCTGTAGTTTTTTGCGATTTACTCGGAAACTATGAGGGGTATCAAAACAAAAAGGTATCAGGAGAAAGCTTATGAAATTCTACATAAGATCTATGAGGGGTATCAAAACAAAAAGGTATCAGGAGAAAGCTTATGAAATTCTACATAAGATTATGTAATAAAAACATAAGGTGTGTGAGAAAACTTCTGCAGTATACCTCCCTGAACAAAAATCATTTTTGCAAAAATGGCTTTTAGTTTTTGGTTATTTTCTCGAAAACTACAAATCACATCACAACCGGACATACCTCATTAGAAAGCCAATGAAATTCTCTATCAAAACTTATAACAACATTTTTCTGTATTATGGAAAACACTCGAACGACAATGTTGGGAAGTGAGATCAAAGTTCCAAAATGTTTATTCAAGGCGGCCTAGTGTACTTTTATTCGTATTTTTCTGGTTTTTCTTTTGGCTTATCAGCTAGAACAAACATCGGCGAATAAGTTGGTGTGAGTTTCAGGGCAACATTTTGAGGTTTGGGTGGCGAAAATGAGGCGTGAATAAGAGTAATTTGCGTACCGCGGGCTGCCAACGGAGTGCGTGGGGGAGTAAAATTGTGAGCCGTGAAACTTAATAAAACTTACCGTGCACGAAAGGGTTAACATGGTCACCTGGGTTATGAAACAATAAAAAAAATTACACTTTCAAGACTATCCCATCCAGTGTGAATATAATATGGCTAAAATTCAGCAGATACATGAGAAAAAGACAGATCACTGCATGCACATATACAAACCAAGAGCCACCTTTGCTGTGAACATGAAAATACCCGGTACAGCACATGAAACAGTAAATTGGTTTGTCAGCCACCCCTACAGCTAGATCCCTGCACCAGAGATAAACGGTACTGGTATTTTACGTAAAAGGAAAGCCCCAACATGACAAAAAATTTCTGAAAACAAGTCACACAATTTGTCCAAGACCTGTATTATTGCCAAAGGCAGAGGGGCTATTGATTGGAATTTTTATGGTCCTGATTGAAAGCATTTCTACAACTACCAATTTTGAATTTCAAGAACTGTATGTAACATGTATACTGCATGAAAATTTGGCAGCTTTAGAAACATGCTGGTCTACTGTCACAAGACACCTCTGCAAAAGAGGATGGCCTCAACTTGTTGTCCTGCTGGTAGGCAAAAATGATTTCCAGCTCTCCTTTTCACCAGTTTTCTAACCATCTCAGGAGTACTGCACTTTTGATCAAGAAATTAAATGATTAATCCTTCAATGCAAACAAGATTATTTTACTCAGCCTGGGAGAGACAGTCAAACTGGGGGACTTGGATGCAGTCATCATTACACCTCTCACTACCAGAGGTCTAATCAAAGTTGAAGTAAAGAAAAACTTTCAATGGATGGAAGGGATTCTTATTTTCTCCCCCTTCACTCGGATTCCTTTTCCATTTTACTTAACCATTATCAGTTTACCGAACAGAAATTTTCACTAGCGAAGAGGTCAATGAAGACTATCAAATCCCTGCGGTTCAAACATTGTAAGCAGACTAATGTCATCTGGAGAGAGAGAGAGAGAGAAAAGTAAATATTTCAAGTTCTAACCACCAATTACAAATAATCTATTACAATACTTAGTGCAATATATACATCCCTATCTTTTTCCTTTTAGCAATACTCTATTCAATATATCCCTAACTTTTCCAACTAAGGATGGGGTGAAGCAGGCCCAAGAAAGCATGGACACAACACACTACGAAGGGAGAACTGCTCAACATGCCCAGTGAGAAATGGGTCACACACAAATTCACTCATCCCTTGAAGACTCCAAAAACTCCAACTCACAGGCATGACCACCCAATCTTTTCCCTTTTCCCCCTAATACAGATTTGCCATATATTATGTATAAAACAATCACTTACAGAAGAAACTATCTGAGGTTCCTGAATGCTGTTCTTCTTGGCAATCTCTTGGACACCCACAATGATGTCTTTCACACTGGCTCCATCATTCACCTGCTGGCTCAGGTATGTCTGCAACTCCTTCAGGCTCGTTTCCTTTTCCTATGATCAGCGAAGTCATAAATTAGTTCATTACAAGATACATTGTTAACAGTTTATCTTCATACTCTACCAAAAACTATTACAGAAATATTAGTGGAAGTAAATGTAGTACTGTACGGCTATATTTCTACCCTCTTGAATGAAGCATGAGAAAGAAATTTATTATTATTCATTATAATGCACAGTTTTAAGCTACAACTCTACACACAAATTGAATGACATCAGGTAAGTATGGAGATGCAAAAGATCATTCAAAACTAACTTTTACAAAATTAGCTTTACTTCTCCTTTCTTTAAATGAAAAAACAGTGATTCAAACAAATCATTTACTGTTTTCTGTTGGTATGCTAATTTACTATATACATAACATATGGAGGTTCATGCAAATATGAAATTAATCCAGTATTTTTGAACTACTGTCCTTTGCTATGAGAACCTACTAGTCCATTAAAATCTAAGCAATTATGGACTTAAAAGGCTATCTCCATAAACCTGGCTAAATGGAATGCTGGCCATTAACTTTTTGGTCACTTATGGAATGCCTATTGTTAACTGGCATTCCATGAACAGCCTGCATCTGACAGTGTGATGTTACAGAAAACCCTAACACAATTTCATGACAAGTCTTTGAACTGTTACTATTAGGTGTGTTAGTGTCAGTGATGGAACAATGGTGTAATGATGGGAATTAAGAAGCAAGTGAAATGCAGTGAAGTGAAATAACTGCAAGTTCAGGTGAGCTGGAAACTTGTTAGTAGATATTCTTGGGCTAGTGACCCTTAGCCAAAAACATTCCCCACTGAAGCCATCTTATCAATGATTAGACATACAATAAATCATTACGAGATGGATTTATTCAAATGCAGCCTCACTGTAAAACATGGGTGAGCTGTATCCAACAGTCCCAATTTTCATCACTAACCCTGAAGTACTCACCAAATTCTTGTGGATACCAAGAATCTCTGCTAAGCCTTTCTGTTGGAAAAGGTTCTTGAAGTTCTCATCCGTGCGCTTGTTGGCCTGCAGGAACTCCATTAACCGTGAGTCAAGTCCAGCTTTACGCAGTAGTGACCTCACAGTTGTAATGTCTTTCAGGTTCTTAGCAGTCAGTAGTACCTGTCAATAATATATGTATCTAAGCTCCTTGCTGTTGTGGCCTTAGTTCATCTAGATGTTAGCCTAGAGGACTGAAGACTGAAGTAGCCCTTTTCCTGCAGTCCTCAGATATAACCCATAAACTAAGTTAATGAAAGCAACCACTCAGCCCTCTTTCCCCACCTAAGGATGTGCCAAGGCAGGATCCATAGTGCTAAATGAAATATGATGTAAGTACCAGTAAGTCTATTCAGTTACATGGGACCACACTCAGTCACCTTTCAAGTTGCCCCCTCCTCCCTTGAAATCCTGATTCCACCTCACTGGCAAACACCTGCACTTGTTCATATTACTTATAACAGAGAGTATATCCTATAACTATCATCACTGGGGAGGGGGGAAGGGGGGGAGACAGGTGTCAAACCCTTATCACATACTCCTCTGCACAAATGTTTTTTCCAACCAAACTCAGTGTCAGTTCCCTAGCCCCATCAACTTCCATACCTCTCACTTATTTACCTAATCTCTCCACTTGCATAGTCCACCACACCTACCTACTCTCACCTTCAAACTCACCATACACTCCACCACTCTATTCACACAAACTCTTTCCAAATACCACACCACTGGGACAACTCACTCTTGATACTTCTTTAACTCACCAATCTCTTTGCCAAACAACACAACCTACACCCATACCTTGACAGTTACAGTAACATCCATTTCTACCATTCTCTCAACTTCAAACCTTCTAAAGCTCTTCCTGCTTTACCCTGTCAGTATATCAAAGCTATAATGGCAAACACCAATTTCTTTTTAAATGCACCAACAACCAATAACACAAGGCATGGTATAATATGATGATAAACTGTGACTCTCTTTTGAAACACTTTTACAATTAGAAAACTATGGCAACAGTAAAAAGCTAAAAAATGCTTATTAATATTCTCACGTTAACACCTTCACCATGACCTTAATCCCTTAACCACTTCATCACGAGTTTATCTTCCTACCAGTACCATATCTTAGTAAATGGATCTAGGAAGTTTTAGACAGCTCTCTGCTATCCCCATTGGCTTCTGACGTCCAAGGTACATCCTTGTACGTTTCTATTGCCAAGAAATTACATAAGGGGTACGTTATTGTGGCGAAGATGTTAAATATCTAGACTTAGTAGCCAAGCACCATCCCCCTATACTCCCATTATAGAGCAACAAAGGCCTGGATGGTGGTGAAAAAATTACATACTTCACACAGAAAGTCAGCAGCAAGTCCATCCTTGACAAGATGGTCCTGCAACAGGGTGGCCAACACCTTGGGGTCAAGCAGGGAGTCACTTGTCCACATGGCTACACAGCGCGCAAGCCGAATGCGGTCTCCTTCACCGAACCCCTTTAGGTACACTAGTACCTGCAATAGGAATGTACTATTATATGTCTATAAATCTTAGTGTACCAATTTACTGAGGATTCAATTTAGGGGTGACTGAAAAAATTATCATACATATCTGTTTCGCCTTTCCATACTTCTATGGCCTAAGCGATCAAGGATAAATGAAGGTAAAGGATAGACAAATTTGCCAGAAATTGGAAGGGATACTGTTCCAACTGATAAAAGACTTACAAGTACTAAAACTGTGTTTACTGTGATATTTTCAACACAACCTGGACCTTTTATTAAACATATTGGATTCTCAGAAAATACTAAAACTACATTCAATCACAAAACCTATTACACTGTCTTATGGAAAAAATTACCAAATTACTTACAATGACTCTCAATCAATACTTTTTTTTTTTTTGACTGAGCATAGGCTTCACAGCCTGCTCCCAGGGCACAGTAGTCCTCCTACCTGCCATACACCTCTACATGTAACCACTTTGGTGCAAACACCCACTGTCCATATTGAATACATGCTAGGGCTATCTCATACAGAACTGGTGTATTAATATTAACGGGGATATTTTACGACATGTCGGCGGGTCTTCTGGTAGATCAGTAAAGTCTGATTACATGAAATCCAATCCCTTAAACTGTTCCCTGCCCCAGCGGCATTTGGACCCAGGTCCGGTAGGACTGCAGGCCACCTCTCTACCGAGAGAGAATAATTATAACTGATCAGTTTCATAAGCACACAAGTCCTTGTTTAACTGTGATTTGCTTCATCATGATGGAAACTGAAAGAAGTGGGGCCTTCCCATATCTCTTCCTAAAACAACAGATCTTGGTTACAAGAAGAAAACCACTGTTGGTTGCAAGAAGGAAAAGGAAAGGGCACAAAGTCCCATGTTCTGGGAAAAAAGAAAAGTTACAAGAGGGAATGTATCATATGTGCTTGAGAATCCCACCCAAGAATATTACCTTTTTCATCTCTTCAAAGAACATCTTCTCAAGGTATTTGTATCTCCTCATCAACCTGGTGAAAACCTGGGCATAGCCGCGCAGCGTCTCATAAGAGTCATCTGGCGCCCCAAACACACACATGTCAGTGCGCACTGGCCCACTGTCGATGCCATCTTCAGATATTCCACCACCAGGAGCTGGAAAAACACACAAACGTCATATTCATTTCTGGTTAGAATGGACAAACATACAAAAGACTACTCTCCCAGGACTCAAAAGATTAGTACAATACAATCTCTCAAATCTGGAAATTAAACTTTCTTCATTTTACAAAATAATTTTTCATGCAATGGGGGGGGGGTTGATGCTGTCTCTTCACTTTTTTAGAAGGGGAGAGGACAAAGCTTTCTCTGTGAATAAATATTTGCACAAATGATTAAAATACTATTATAAGGTGCCGTACTTCATTGTATTACCCATTCATCGTATTGTAGGTTACTTATTACTGAAAATGGTTCTCATCACTAGGAACCTAAATTCTTGACTTTCCATTTCTCACTAAGCCCTTGGAACTATGAATTTCAGACCTTAACCCCTTAACCATGACATTCTAGCTAAAAGGACCTATCGACAAACTGCTATGTTCCATTTAAAATCCACAATTCTATTTCAAAAGTTGCACCCTGTATTCTGACCTGAAAACTTTGTGTATTCAACCGCTCACACTTCGGGTTGCTAGTTTGTCATTTCAGATTCCTGCTGACGGCATCGCTCACATAAATGAAGCTAGTTAGCTTCCAGAGGTCATGGCATCAAGAGGTGGTCTGCCGCATTCGCCTCAACCCTCCAGCTCGTGTGGTGGGGGCACGAACAAAGGTGCTACAGTTCATAGGGGACAGAAACCAAAATATACACCTGCTAGTGAAAGTGGTACAAGTGACTCAAGTACTGAATATATATCCCAAAAGAAATGAAAAGAAGTGCCAAACAAGCAACCACACCATGCTCAAAACGACCACCCCAACTTAAGTTACACCCAACGTATCCAGGGCTTCTGTTTGGTCTTGGTGAAAGTGACAAAGAATATAATGAATTCAGTGATGTTGATGATCCAAATGAAAGGTCGAGTGACAGGGATGAAGATTTGGCTCGTGCTCTTCCTAGCGCAAGTGAGGAGTGAGGAGGAGGAAGTACCCACAGCCATGACACACACCACTACCGTGACCCTAACTGCCTCTTTCTCACACCACCACACACAACTACATCCATCCACCAGCTCATCTTCTGCCTTACCAAGATGCCCATTACCATAAAAAAGATGACTGTATCAGCATGCACCAGCATTACCATAATCCCAGCCAACACCAGCATCTTCCAAGCAAGAATCACCACCACCCCCAGCTCCCCCCACGCTGCCGCCGCCACTACACCTACTATATCCTGTATTTACAATTACTTGGACTGATGGGCATGACTGTTCTTGACTGCCATCACTCTGATGCCACTACCAGCGGGGTCATTGATGTCTGGCCACACTCTCTGGATGCCCCAGTGATTGCTTCCTTTGAAGCATTCATTACTAATGACAAACACCATTATTTGTACCCATACAAACTTGTTTTACCAGTTTGTCACTGAGCAACAAATTTTCAGCCACAGGGCACGTGTCAACAGGTGAACGGATGTAGTGAAGGACAAGCTGATGACTTTCTTGGCATGCTTATGCCAAACTATAAAAGGCAAGTCCTTAGTGACCACTGGAAAAATGATGCCCTAATCCCTACACCTTTCAGAAAATATATGCCACATGACTGATTCTTGGAGCTACTTCATTTCCTTCACTTTGCAGGCAACAGGCATTTCTCCAACACAAACCATCTGTGCAAGATTTGTGACCTCTTCATGCTGCTGAGGAGGAAGTACATGAAGAACTTTGCCCTTTTCAACAAGTCATCAATGAGTCACTTGTACTGTTCAGAGGTCGTCTAGAAGCAGTACATCCCATCAAAGAAGCACCACTTTGGTATGAATATGTCTGTAATGTGTGACTGTCACACATATGTGTTGGACATGACAGTCTACATGGGTACGGATATAGGTATACCACATAATGATCCTAATGGGGCATCTGGAGCTATCATAAAAAAGTTGATGGACAGGAACCTCGGTCAAGGTCACATCCTGTATACCGACAACTGATATACCAGCCTTTCCTTGGCACAATTCTCCCACTCCAACGGAACTGGTTCCTGTGGCACTGTATGGAGTAATCTTAAGTTTATGTCTTGGTCTGCACCTTCTGCAGGACATGAAGGTGAGCAACTGTCAAAGTCGAAAAATATTTTGGCAATTGGTTGGTAGGACAAGAGAGCTGTTACCACGCTGACAACAGTACACCATGGAAAAATGGTAGACAGTGACAATGTACACCATTGCATTGGGGGGAAAAAAAAAATAATGTACATACGCCTGATGCAGTCTTAGATTACAAACTGAACATGTAGTTAGGTAATAAGTGTGACATGCAATTTTGTAATGTGAAGTGTGTCAGGAACTCGGTATGCTGATACATCAAGCTGTTCCTGCATCTTATTGATGTCCTATTCTCAATGCGTACAACTTGTACCTCTTTTGTCCACAAAAAAACTGAAGTTTAATTAATTTTCGTACAATGTTGAGCTCCAGTTTCTGCAAAAGTATGGGACAACAAACACCAGAATGAGGAAAAAGATGTACTGCTCTGTCTGACAGGTTGAATGCAAAGGAGTACCTGCAACATCACTAACTGGCACCCACAACAGCAACAGAAGCAGGAAAAAGAAAGATTTTGTGCCATGTCTGCATGAACACTAGCAGGTGTGAGCAAGTACAAAAGAAAGTGACAACATGGTGCCCATTGTCAGGTTGGCTTTTGTCTGGTAGACTGCTACCATGATTTTCACACACTCATCAACTTCTACGAAAGTGACTCATAAAATGTAAACAAGTGAAACTAACTAAGTGTAAATGAATAAAATATTTGGAAAACAAAAGTGTCGGTGTGAGCTATGTAAATAAATTTGGTTAAGTTTAGCATTATTGGTGGCAGGGGGGGTGCACTCACCATCCACTCATTCAATGTACTGCTGCTCTTGGATGAATGCCCTTTCCTTTCTTCCTTCCTCTTCTGTCTTTCCTGCCTTCTCTCCTCTTCCTTTTGTCTATGGGTGACAACACTGAGTGACAAGCCAAATGGTTTCCAGTACACCATGAAACCATTTACAATACTGGGTGGTAGCCATAAAACAAAATTATGGCACCTGGTGGTTTAGTGGGCAATTAAGGCACTCCAATCAGATTGGGCCGGTGCAGGTTTATATCCAAGGGGTAATTGGGGTTTACTGCTCACGTAATGCCACTAGGGGATGTGTGAGGCTGGTCACTCTCACCTTAACTGTCAGGACCAACTTTCTTACCCCCAGAGCTCCTACACTCCTCATGGAGCAACACAGGATTAGATGATGATGATAAGTTTAGCATTACAGTATTTACGATTTTACTATTAGCTAATGACTAGTTTTTCACTGTTCAGTATAGGTAAAACACTGTTTTACCTTATAATGTCACATGGTGCACATAGTGGTGCATGGTGGTGAAGCGAAGGGTGGTGAGTGACGGTGGGGTAGGCCGAGGACGACAGACAGCTACAGCAACACACAAAAACAAAAATGACATTGCTTCCACTTACCTCTAAGGCAACATACAAACATCTAAGCATTAAATGAAGTGCTCATAGATAAACAGAAAGGTTTAGCTTCCTTGCACATGCATTATTATTATTACTTTTTTTATCTTGTGTATTAATATCAAAATTATTGAATAGAAAACGGGTAACATTTAGATGAATTGCCGCACCATGGGGTCTCACCTTCAGTCAAGGGGTTAAACAAGAGTATGTTGGAGAAAACACAACATACTGGAAAAATAATTATACCTTCTGTTAGGTGCTCTCCATTAAAATATGTAGACCCAGACAATATCTAGTTCACTCAGATTTACATGGGAGGTAGGTCTTGGGATCTTTTCTGCATGGCCCCTAACAAAGCTGATCAGGTAACAATGAATAATAATATACCCACACCCTCAAAAAATATTTTTTCCTCACCTAAGGATGGGCCGAGACAATTATTCACACAAGTTGCTGGTATTCTGGCTCCACCTCAAGTCTAACCCTAAATATTTTCTTTGCTTCACATACACCTCTCTCATAGATAATCATCCAAGTAAGGTATACTAAACCCACACATAACTGGCTGCTGCTTGTTATCACTTCTCACACAAACTCTTGTGGTTTGAAGTGGTAGATATGTCTCTAATCTTGAACTTTCATCAAATCCTGTAACTCCAAGCTCATCTAACCAGACTGCTGGCTAACTTTTTTTTTTTTTTTTTAAATATGTGTCCGACTCTGGGCATAGGCTTCACAGCCTGCTATCAAGGCCCAGTCGTCCTCCTACAATCTACCTGTCACCACTTCGGCGCTTAACACCCACCGTCCATATTGAATACATGCTAGGGCTGTCTCATACAGGACTGGTGTACTGGTATTAGCGGGGTCATTTTTACGACATGTCGGCGGGTCTTCTGGTAGATCAGTAAAGCCTGATTTAATGAAATTCAAATCCTTAAATTGTTCCCTGCACCAGCGAGGATTCGAACCTGGGTCCCACGGGACCGCAAGCCAACTCTCTACCGATCGAGCTACAACTGCCCATCTACATTCCACCATCCTCCTTTCAGGGGAATAGGGTGGGAGCTGAGAGTTTTAAACCAGCCAGCAGAGGCAGCCGGTTATATTAGTGATACCATGGGAAGGAACCCCTCAACATCGTTTTTTTTTTGTTTGTTTTTTTTAAATATTAGTGCTTCCATGGGAAGGAACCCCTCAACATCTTCAAGTGTACATATACAAATAAAAGTTGTGGTCCTTCCTCAGCCAGCCCCTTGCTTTTGACATGGAAATACTGTAAGCCTTACAGCTTCATATGATTTGGGCGGTGGACCGATCACCTGTACTTATATGACCAAGTCTAAAAAGAAGCATCATTTTCATAAAAGAAATATAATTACCATCTGGTACTGTTGGAAATTTTTAAAAACAATACTGAGAAAGAATACCGAAATAATAATTCTAATGACTATGCTGAAAAAAGTCCAAGATAAAGTCACATACATTTCTAACAAGCTCCAGATTTCCACTGAAAGTGGATGATGCAAACGGGCGAAGTCAGAGGGACTGGGCTGCAGCTGTCAGGCAACCTCTTTAACAAATTCTGAAAAAGGCACAGGAGCTCTGCGCACAACTCAAATCGAGTGAAGCTGTAAAGCTTGCAGTGTTACCACATGAAACGAGGAGGAGCTGGCTAAAGAGATACAATTTCATTTATGTCTGACTACATCAGAAGAATATAGTGCCTGGTATATTTCAACCACAACAGTACAGACAAGGAATACTAAAAGCATGGCATACTCACTTAAAATGCCACCAGCAATTAGTATGTCAAAAAGAGTTTCTCCGTAGGTCCGATACTTGAGTTTAGACCCTGCTTGGTCAAGATACTTGTTGACAGCTTCTAGATCAGAGCCAGCTTCTATGAGACCCTGGAAAAAATATATACTGTATAGCCTATATAAATCAATAAACCAAATAATACTGCAAATGTATAGAAACTATTGGGTAATCTTCATGGAGCCATACAACCACCCCCCAAAATACTGCCTTTGAATTTATTCAGTGATTGCAGTTGTACAGAACTATGTTTTCAAATAAGAGGATCCATCAGTAAACACGGAAAACACACTTATTTATATATAAGGGATAGGTTAGGACAACTTTGGTTTGGTTTGCATTAAATAGGTTAGGTCAGGATAAATCAGATATGGCTGTTACAAAAATTCAGGCTGGGTCTGGATAAATCAGCAGTGATAGGGGTAATTTAATGTAAAAAAATGGTGTTCTAAGATGGCATCCATCTGTCTTCAGCACACGAGATTGACCCAGTCTATTTTCAGCACTATTGGGGATGTAAACACAGACAACATTTTAAACACCATTCACTACTGTACAGTACTTTTAAAAGAAACAATGAAACATGACAACGCACTCAGAACTCAAAATATCACATGAAGGGCTGTGGTAAAGGAAAAACTGAAAAAAAATGCAAAATAAGGCAGTTCCATGACTCCTTGAAGATCAGCAATGACTGTAATCAAGAAAATATAGAGAAACAAATTGCAATCCTCCCATCAATCTCTGGAATTACCGATGCTGGAAGAAACTCGTCCCTGTGGAAAGAACGAGATGTATGGGTTATTAAGGAACTTGTTCCAACCCCAGGACCATTTGGGTGTGAAACCACTGAACTGCAGGAAACTGCAAGCCTCACATGAGGTACAATTATATTGGTTACTGGTTATAAAACAATGACTCTGAGAAGGTAAACTGCAAACAATAACCTTTATAAGTATTGTCTGCACTATGACAGTATGGTGCATATGCTAAGTAAATGCATTGCAATATAATCAGGGCATAGTGGATTGTTTACGTGTGTGTTCTTGGGCAACAATCGTCTTTTCATGAGGAAAATTTACTATAGTCTCAATGCGCAAGTCTGAAGGTGTCATTATAATGCCCTGGCAACCTACAATCAACACTGCGTCCGATTTTATGTACAATACGTGTGTGATTCTTGTATAATAATCGTATATAACATGACTCATGTATAATATTATATGAATCGCATGCACTGTTGACTCGTAGGTTGCCAGGGTACAATAATGACACCTTCAGACTAATGTGCCGCAACTATAGCAAGCAATATATGGCATCCTTACAAGAGCAAGACAACCTACAAGATATAGAACCTATAGGCAGAGGCACTGTCATCCTGCTGCCATGTTATAGTTCCACACAACCAACGGGTATGCTCTGATAATTACGCTTTTCTTGGCTGAGTGTGTACTGTCTTATATGTGAATCTTGGGAGCAAAGCACTTTCAATTTCAGAAATAATCTATATACAGTAATGGGATCAATCCCCTAATCCATGTAATCAATACAGAAGCTTGAATAGGAAATGAGTTAGTCCGTATGCTTTCAGGTGTATTTCAGTGGCTGCTGACATATCATAAGCACTCTTCCTATGTCAGTATTCAGATATCAGACACCCATGAAGTATTTTTCCAGTGCTTTAACATTCAGCTGACAATGTAATATCAGAAGCAACTGTCAAATATACTCAGCCTAACAAAATCAAACTAAACCTAATTTAACCAAAATTTAACTTGAAATCATTACAGACACTGTAGAAATACAAATAAATTTATTATATCTGACAATGTAGAGAAGAGAAAGAAGTTGTATGCAGCCTTCATGGATCTGGAGAAAGCATATGACAGGGTGGATAGACAAGGATTGTGGAAAGTATTAAGAATATATGGAGTAGATGAAGTTGTTGAAGGCAGTGAACAATGTATATGAGGGTGCTAAGGCTGCAGTGTGTGTGGATGGCAAACTGAGTGAATCTTTCCATATGTAGGTTGGATTGAAACAAGGATGTATCATGTCTCCATGGTTGTTCAATCTGTACATGGATGGGGTTATAAAAGAGATACAGGGTTGGGCAGTGGATGTTGGAGCAGCCCTAGTGAAAGAGGGCAGTGTTTGGAAACTCCCTGTACTGTTGTTTGCAGATGATACTGTGTTTTGAGTGAAGCTGAGGGGGAGCTCCAAGGCTTGGTAGATGAGTTTGGGAGTGCGTGTAAGAAACGGAATCTAAAGGTGAATGTACGGAAGAGTAAAGTGATAACTTCAAGAAAGTGAAGTCAGTGAATGTACAGTGAGATTGGATGGGGAGGATATGGAGAAGGTGAGTCCATTTAAGTACTTGGGTAGTGTGATGAGTAAGGATGGAAGTCTGGAGAGTGAAGTGCATGAAAGGGTGCAGCAGGGAAGGAAGGTTGCTGGTTCGTTGAAAGCAGTGATAAGAAACAGCATGGAAGTGAAAAAGTTGTTACATGACAGTATTGTGATACCAAGTCTAACATATGGAAGTGAAGCTTGGACCCTGCTGGAAGGACAGAAGTCAAGAATGAGAGCAACAGAAATGAGTTATTTAAGAGGAGCATGTGGAGTCACATGGAGAGACAGACTAACAAATGAGGAAGTGAAGGAGCGCTGTGGTGTGGTTGTGGACGTGATAGGAAGCGTTAGGAGAAACATGTTAAGGTGGTTTGGGCATGTGGAGAGGATGGAGAGTGAAAGACTGACAAGGAGAGTGTATGTGAGTGAGGTGGAGGGGGTGAGAGGGAGGGGGAGGCCGAGGATGAGATGGAGGGATGGAGTGGAGAGGTACATGAGAGAGGGGGGTGTGAGTTGGGAGGGGTAGTGAAATGGCAGGGGACAGAGCGACATGGAGGCGATTTGTTTGTGGCCACCCCGTGCGGGATTGAGGCGTCTGGCAAAAGATAGATATAGTAATTAAAAAAGCATTACCTACCTATACTGCACAGACCAAAGATCTGCTTTACTGTAACATATACTGTACACAGTAAATATGGCAAATAATACACCAACCTGTAAGATTGCATCACGAAACCCCACAGGGTCGTACTTCGCTTTTTCATCTCTCTTTCGAGTCTTAATGCGCTGCCCCTGGAGCGTGGGTTTTTCAGCTTTAGTAGTCATACAACAGACAACTGTGGATGGAAAATAATGACAATATCACGACCAACATGCCTTTTTGAAATTTTTCAGTGTATATCTAATACTGTATATACAATATTTTAGCATCTTTATCATGAAGACTTTATACTTAAAATACTAATAATACATGCAAAATGCACTAAACCCTCAAGTTACAACAGCTCTTTTGGCAATGGTTCAATTTACATTATATATGTGAGAAATGATTCTCATTACAATCAAATGGTATTCATATCAAAATGTCGCCATTTAAAATTAAGAATAAAATGGATAAATACAACATGGTTTGCATAATTAATGACGTGTATTGCAAGAGCTGTTCACGTTGTCAAGGAGGCACCATAATGCAGGTCAAAGATGCAAGGTGAACACTAAAGTCCCGGTCTAGCTCTGCCAAAACAACACTTAAAAAGCAGCATTGCATATCACACACTGTATACAGTAACACTGAACGGGTGGAATAAAGAAATGTATAAAGAGACCGAGTGAATAACAGCATAGATACATGCCAGGTGCAGTCTGTGTATCCTTTCTTTTACAACTGTTCCCACCAGAATATGCATAGATGAGAATTACATTGTACTGTACATAATTTACGGACAACATGACATTAAAAATGAGTGGAACAAAAACATCAAGTGAATTTCTGTGCAGGTACCACGCAGTGTCCTTTCTCTTAGATATTATGATGCAGACCCAATTTAGCCCCCACCAAAACATGCGAAAAGCAGCATCTTATCGTGTAGTTTATAAAGGGTCCAACATGCTGGCATGTGTCAGCCTCAGTCACCTAATGGCTGCTCTCCATGCTGCTCAATCTCTGGCAGCCTTCCTATTCAGTCCCTTGTCACACTATGTCATTCCACGTCTTTCTCAATCTGTCTCTTGCAACCCTACCCTCGACAGTCACACTAGCCTACTCATTTTCTGCACCCAACTGTCATCCTCCATTCTCCCCACATGCCCAAACCATCTCAATCTACCCTTCCTCATCACAGCACCAAATCCACTCCACACTCATCCCAACTCTCAAACTCTTTAGTCATACACCTAGCCTTCCCAGGTCCCATATTCAAGGATTCAAGGACACAATACACATCGCAAATATTAATTATGGGTAATATAACAGAAAATCAGTAATAAAGGTATCGAGTGAACAGCTGTGCAGGTAGCAGCAATGGGCATTGTGTGCATTCATGTATACCATAATGTATTTTGTGTTACTGGGCAATAACCAGAAGAAATAATCCTAACCTGGTAGATAAGGGCTGTTTACAAGAGGGTGTGAATAAAAAATTACTGTAACTGAATTATGTAGCCTAACTTTCACTGAAAATAATTATGCTTAGCGACAACAACAGAAATCAAAAGAAAAAGTATGAAACCTAAAAATTACAAGGCAGAGATACAACCACACATATGGTAATTAAATATGAATGAAAATAGCAGCTAGGAGAAGCCTGTTTTTTCCAGCCGAGTGACTCATTTCACCTTCAATATTTTATACAGTCTGGCCAAATTCACTAGAACAATAACTTCTGGCGGCAGCATACGACAATACCGTGCACACAGTGCCTCCTGCCCAACAGTCGGCTGTTTGTGCCAAGATGGCTGCCCAGCATTTACATTTGCTGTAATTGTTTCCCTTTAGTTCTATTTCATGTGTACAGGGAAACGAAACACCACTGCTATTGCCAAAGAACTGTGCAAGTGCATAACAAATAGTGCAGTAACCAATATTAGGTGAAAAAATAAATTTGCACATGTAAAATACTGAAACCTGTGGTTTGAAGTCATGTTTGGCAATGGTGAATATGGTGACTTTCTTTTTTGTTCTTTGTACTTCCAAGTTATTTTACTCAGAATACAGCCTGGAAGTAATGATCAGGTTTTTGAAGCCAATTTTTAACCCAGTTAGAAAATTCTCTCCAAAGCTGTATAAAATTACCTGCCAGTAGCAAGACTAAATAATAATAATAATAAACTTTCACCACACCATACTGATAAAATTAAAGGCAGGAGAGCTGAGGTCTTGCCTGGTTACATTACACCCTTGCTTCTTGCATTCTATTATGCTTTCAAAATCGTTGTCATCCCCAAATACACAAACAAGACATACAAATGGCCGTACAACACACACAGCAGTGAAGAGCAAGAAGACAGGTACATAATAGATAAAAACAAATTCACTTCAACACTACAGTATGCTGCAGGAGTGAAGGACAATGCTTTGGTCTCATTCCAAGAAAAAGTGTGTCAATGGCCTTCTTCCATGATAATCATGTTTTCACAAAATAAACTCAGCATTTTCCCGAGTGTGTCCAGTACTAAAACAAATCCTATTTAAAACATCAACTTCTCCTTACAGTGCAATAAAATATTATAATGCATCTAGGTGAACTTGCTAATTAATCCCTAATATACATTATGTGCTCATCTGGGATATGGAACTGTATTTTGTAGTTACAGTATTTGCAATAAAGTATGCTACAAGCAAACCTTATTTTAAAAAGCGAATGTGGTCAATAAAATCAGAAAGATAACTGGAATATGCCAGCTGGCCCATGGTATGCAGCTCCTGTGGCTGTTAAATCAGAACCATGTTGGGCAGTAACTATACTAGCAGGTTTCTAAAGCCCATGGATTGCGCAATGACCTTTCTCATCCCACCCCGTGATGCGCAAAAAAAAAAATGAAAAAACAAAAAAACAGTTTTTGTTTATTATAAACTTGAAGATAAACATCCAGGGCATCAACTGGTGGGAGGGGGGGGGGGGATTATTACACGTCTTTGCGTAGGGACAAGCGTAAGTCACATGGGGAGTCGTGAAAAAATGGAAAAAAAAATTGTTTTTGTTTATTATAAACTTGAAAATAAACATCCAGGGCATCACCTAGCGGAAAGGAAAAAATTATCTCTCTCTCCGTCTTTGCATAGCGGCATTCATAAGTTTGCACAGGGATGGAGTAGTTAGTGGTGGTTCACGGCCAGCACAGCCTGAGCTGTGGATCGTAACACGATGCTACCCAGCCTGGGCTGTGGCTTGCAACACAATGCTACCCAGCCTGGGCTGTGGCTTGCAACACGATGCTACCCAGCCTGAGCTGTGGCTCGCAATCCACGGGTTAATAACACTCCTTCTACTGGCTTGAGAAGTGTAGTGCCCCACACTCTCAAAGCTATACATTACGGCAAATGAATGTAAATTCCATAACATACTATACCCAAGACAAAGGACTAAGTCTACAATCACAAACATTTGCTCTCTTATTTGATTAGGATACCATTTCACTACAGAGAATCTAAGTATTACTGTATTTTACTTTTGTGCAACTATGGAATTATTAGTATATTTAGGTTTATGCAAATGATAAATCTAATCATTCAGACAATACTTTCTTAGGTATGGCTACTTTTGCCACAAGTATAATTATGAATATCCACCAATCACTGCTCATGATGATCATGTTTCCACCAATCACTGCTCACGATGGTCAGGTTTCAACCAATCACACAAAACCGCTTGTGGGTGAATTTGAGTAAAGTTCCCAGGTGACAAGGACCAAAGAATACCCAGGTTACATGTACATCTGTTTAAGTTGTTTAGTCTGACGATGATGAAATTTTACATCAACAGCTTTCCATTCATTTGGAACAATTTTGACCAAATATTTTGCAGGGAAGGCTCGAGTCTCAAGATAGTGTGCAAAAAACAAATGACTATAAAACTGCAGACTGACATTAAGGTCAAAATTCTCAAAACTTCAAAACAATGTCTAAACTCAAGCACTGGGAATACTGTGGCTGTATTTAAAAAAAAAAAAAAAAAAAAAATGCAAATCACATCCTTGAAGCACCAGTTCCAACACTACAGGAAATGTTGGGTACAGATTTTGAGCAGAAGCCACAACTGTAATTCAAATATTCCAGAATGATTTGTTTATTCTCATCACTTGCCAACACTTTTCTTTGACATTTTTGGCACACATGGCCTCAAAGGGGTTAATCAGTGAAGGTGGTGTCAGATGGAAAGTGTCAGCAAATGAAGTTACAAACAGAAAACACTTTGAAGTACCTGAATTCCAGTTGCAGCTTCAAATAAATGTGTACCAAATCACATGACCAAAAGGGTTTATCTAAGAAAAAAAAAAGGGGGGGGGGGCAAAAATACATCATTATATACCTCAATATTGACAAGTAACAACCAAATTGCATAATAAGTTTAAATATTGCAGTATTACTGTGAGCCAGGATAAAAAAAAATAAAAAAAAAATGGCTACCTGCTTTTCAAACCAATATCACTGCAAGGTAATGAAATTTAAACACTACCAACTTAATGTGGACTTAGCAGACCTAACAAAAACCTGAGTATTCAACCCCTACCCAGAATTTCTGTACTTGTATCAAACCATACCTTAGAAAAACACACAAGAAATCTTCTTTGTAAACAAAAACTCCTCATTCGTCTTACAAGTGGCCATTCATCAGTTTACCTTTATCTACCATAATACACACCAAAACGAACAACTACATAACCCTGATGAATACTGTCATCCAGGACGTCTTAAATCTGCGTACTTAAGCCATGGGATAAAGAAAACGGGCAAAAAATGGAAGCAAAATATACGAAATCACTCCGCCGTCCTGGAAAATGTTAGGTACAAATTTTGAGCAACATTTAACAAATAAGTTTCCTCCATATGGTTCAGACTCAATTTAAACTTCACTTAATATAAGATAGGCTCCTTTACTTGCGTTTAATGAGCTCAAGCTTATTTCACTTTGGAGCGTAATTCTGACAGGAAGGCGAAGATCTGAGATAAGTGTCAAGCCTCAACACATCCCTCTTCTCGCCTTATTCTAAGCCACCTGAAATTCACCCTTCTCAATTTATGTTTCACCAAGAGATGCTACAATGACAGTCTCATGCACAAACCAAAACCCTGAGGCAATACTTACAAAAAATAAACAAAACTAAAGAAAGAAAACCTTTTCACGAGCTGTAGATGAACAACGCGTGGAAAATGTAGGGTTCAGTATCCGGGACCCCAAGAACTGAGGGCGGCAAGAGTGATCGAGTACCTCACGAGGCCTGAGGTCCCCTTCATTTATGTTATGTTCATTATTAAAAGAAACCTTATTTATAAACCACATTCTCATTATGTATATTCATGTTGAACCTCTATGCACGTTATTCCGAGTTTCAAATAATATAAGTTAATCACGACACTTCAGCAGTCCCATTTTCACTTATATGCGCCATGCTATGACTCAGAGGAAACACCGCGGGAGGTTCAAAATGGATGAGAAACCTAGGACACCGAGTTACACTCTACGACAAATTGTTTCGCAAAGCTATATAAAAGATTATACATGTACGCTTCGTAATATCTGAAGTATCACCCTACATATATTGCCACTAAATAATGGCCAAGAATCAGCAGCACGATGAATAATGGGTAACTCCCTGCTGATGTCAGAATGACGTCATTCGAAAAAAGGATGTTACGAATATTGTATGGTGGATTTAATCCCTCCTTTCGTAAACGGGCACATGATACCTAATTTAAGCAGTCTGAACGATGGATTCATCTTATTTTTTTTTTTCTTGTGGGAACTTAGAGAGCAGCCGTGACAAATCATTTCCCACCTACCGGGTACTTCTTATGTACTTGCATGTAGTGTACTCATACTGTCACGAACACTTCTTATCTTTCAACGCTACATATGATCTTACACAGCCCTGTACCTCAACTTTCGGTATCGTATACTTAAGGATCATTAATCGTGTCCATACTACCGGCTGGAATCATAGAAATAATTCTAAGATACCATTTATGTGAGAGATTTACCGTATATATTTTGATAACATTAGCCTACAATCTTTTCAATCCACTTCCTTTCGTAATTTTTTTTCGGTTCATCAAGTTCACTTACCATCATTAGCAACAGCCTACACCTGTCAGCTATGCACAAGACAGCACCTGCTACGATCCACATGGATACCTTCCACCAATTACAAAATCATTTGGCTTGTCACTAGTTACCTTCAGGTAGCAATAAATCTCTTGTGCTTTATTTCCTTCGTTTCCACTCTTCCATGTCAAAAGAAAGTAAATAATATTACCAGTAACCGAAAATATTTTACTATGAAGTTCAGCCTGTAACATTTTTACATTAACAAAATTGAACGATGCACATATTTGTACATTATAGTTAACTAATTTTTTGCTCGGAGTTCCAGTAAGCAAACTATTAAATGGTGACCTGCAATAAAATAATAATTATCTCTGTGTTTCTATTACTGGTAATGATGAACAAAATACTATTTATCAAAGAAAATCTTAAATAAATCTACAAAATCTCACATTTATGACAAGTCATGTCTAAGCTACTACCTGATTTACTGATCAGAGTATTTTTGAATTAGCTATTACTCAGCACGCTTATAAGGAAAACCCTACCTTTTGACAGACCAACATCAAAGAAATGCACCATATTACAGTCATAATAGTAAATGCACACAGACCAGGAATTATGAAATTTATTTATTACTTAAAAATCTGGCTGAGATTCAGGTAATAACAGTGAATAGCCATAATGCAATTCTGTACAAACAACTATCACTTATGAAAACAAACTTCCAAAACTAATACAGCAGTTTACCTCCTTCACTCCCAAGTATTATTTCCAGTTTTATAACTGCAAGTTCAAGACAATTTTATTAAATGTACTTTTCATATTGGAAAGGTCAGATAACCTACACAATTCATTAATTCTATCAGTAAGAGATCTTTCCAAAGTAAAAGAAAACTATATGGAAGCAGCAAGAGCTGAGTAGTGCAGGAAATAAAGAGGAGAAAATTAACTCAGGGTCCTAACCTTGAGGTAAAGTATAGCATGGTAAACTCCTTCAGTATGATGACAGTTCAGTTTATCCTAACTAGCTCCAGATGGTTTAACTATGGGAAGACCTCTCATACTGAAGGGCTAATGAAGACTCAGGGTAATACTCTAGGTGGGACTGGAATCTTCATCATTGATTTACTATGCATATTACACATTATTAATTCTCCTCTATCATTTATATATTTCTTGCATTGACAATGTTGCTTAAGTAGGGTAGAAGAGGTTAAAATGGTGAAATATGCAAAATAATTTGCTGGGGAAAAGGTGCTACAAAACTTCCAGTGCCAACTGGAATACAACTCAATATCTAACCCCTCCAGTCTGAAGCCCATATATACAGTATACACTGTATATGTAAATATTTGAAAATAGTAAGCATTACATGTAATTCATAATATGCCATGGTAATGAGGAGGGTACAGTAATTGATTAATCCTCCTCCTATTGGTTTTCTATGGTAAAGCAGTCACAAACAATCCCACTTACCTCCTTTGAGGTGTAGGGGACTGATAGTCTCCAATACTTCAGTACTATTACAGTAACTCCTTAGCCCTTTAGATGTGATGTTTGACTACAGTCAAAAAAATATACACATACTGTATACAGTATATATTTTTGACAAAAAACACCATATTACAGCACAAAATATTCATCTGGTCAACTGTTTTTCACAGATACAGATGCCCCCTGATCCACTTGCACAGAAAAGGCAATTCACAGGTTCATCTGAACATTTTTGCTTTTCGGTTACATTTTGACAGTCTAACTGCATCGTATCTAAAGGGTTGAGTCTGATGAGATACATTGCTTTCCATTTTGTCCTTGCTACCTACAAGTGATTTCAAGAAGCTCAGAAGAGAATTTCTGAACCAGAGAGGTTAGATATAGCCTTTGTATAGCCTGTTTCATCTTAAATCTCCACTAAGAACAAAATATACAGTATATCAATACATCACCAAATCAGAACATACGACTAAATGGCTCCACTCTCCTCCTGGGAATCAAACTTAAGCATAGCTGTCACTCTGGACTGGGGTGTTCTAACCACTATATCACTAATCACCAAACTAACATAAACTATGTCTGAACATAGTTTAAGAGGTACTTCTGCCAGAAGTACAGGTACAACAAGGAAGAAAGGTTGCTGGTTCACTGAAAGCAGTGACATGGAAAAAGGTTGTGAACATGGAAGCAAAAAAGTTGCTGCATAACAGTACTGTGATCACCACTATCTACTTGAACTCTTTTAGAAGAACACAAGTCAAGAGTGAAAGCAGTGAAAATTACTTATCTAAAAGGAGCTTGTGGAATTATGAGGACAGACAAATGAGGAAGTGAAGGAGCATTGTGGTATTGATTAGGATTAGAAGTAATTTCATATGGTCTGGCCATGTAGAGGGGATGGAGAATGACAGTGGCTAAGAGAATGAGGTGGAAGAGGAGACCAAGGATGAGATGAGGGGATGGGACAGAGAGGTACTGTATTTGGGGGGGGGGGGGGGGGGGGGGAGTTGGAGCGGGCAACCTGGTGGCAGTAGACAGCGTGACATGGAGGCAGCTTGTTTGTTGCCACCCCTTACAGGATTAAGGCTACGGTCAAACAGATCTTAACTCCTTCAATACAATGAAGTCTTCACATACTTTATTCTTGCTCCAACCAATTTTTTCAAGCTAGGACACCCCTCTTGTACTCGCAGTGAAGCGGTTAATGATGGTTACATATACCCCTTCCAGTTTGAAAAATTTAAGCTGAATATAGCAAGTTGCTACTGTATAATGGTAATCTGTACAAATTATTTCACAATAACTCACTCATACAGGCAGCTCTGAATTATATATATAAAAAAAAAATACAAGATCAAAACAATACAAAACTAAGACAATGGGGAAAAAATGTGGATAAAAAGCTGTGGGAAAAAAATAAATAAAAAACTTACCTCAGTTTTTTTTCAAAGTAAGGGTCTGACACTAGACTACAGCAGATCAGCACATTTAACCTCTTCAATGTGGAGATGTTAACTTTTAAATTAATATCCTACACTACTGCTATCTCCAGATGATTTATTGAGCTTTGGCGAGACCTCTTGCAGTGATGGAGTAAAAGAAAGCTATATCTAACATCTCCAGTTAAAGGGATTAAAGAATCCCCCAAGTTACAAGGTCGGGCAGTGGATGTTGGAGCGGCCCTAGTGAGAGAGGGCAGTGTTTGGAAACTCCCTGTACTGTTGTTTGCAGATGATACTGTGTTGTTGAGCGAAGACGAAGGGGAGCTGCAAGGTTTGATAGATGAGTTTGGGAGAGTGTGTAAGAAACGGAATCTAAAGGTGAATGTAGGGAAGAGTAAAGCGATGGTCTTCAAGAGAAGTGAAGCCAGTGAATGTACAGTGAGATTGGATGGGAAGGATATGGAGAATGTGAGTGAATTTAAGTACTTGGGCAGTGTGATGAGTAAGGATGGAAGTCTAGAGGGTGAAGTGCTCAAAAGGGTGCAGCAGGGAAGGAAGGTTGCTGGTTCGTTGAAAGCAGTGATAAGAAACAGGGAAGTGAGCATGGAAGTGAAAAAGTTGTTACATGACAGTATTGTGATACCAACTCTGACATATGGAAGTGAAGCTTGGACCCTGTTGGAAGGACAGAAGTCAAGAGTGAGAGCAGTGGAAATGAGTTATTTGAGAGGAGCATGTGGAGTCACATGGAAAGACAGACTAACAAATGAGGAAGTGAAGGAGCATTGTGGTGTGGTTGAGGATGTGATGGGAAGCGTTAGGAGAAGCACATTAAGGTGGTTTGGGCATGTGGAGAGGATGGAGAGTGAAAGACTGACAAGGAGAGTGTATGTGAGTGAGGTGGGGGGGGAGGCCGAGGATGAGATGGAGGGATGGAGTGGAGAGGTATATGAGAGGGGGGTGTGAATTGGGAGCGTGGTAGTAAAATGGCAGAGGACAGAGTGACATAGAGGCGATTTGTTTGTGGCCAACCTGTGCGGGATTAAGGCGTCTGGCAATAGATAGATAGATAGACCTTACAGTGAGATCATATAGCCCCGTTAGGTAACAGGAAGGCGCTACCCCTCCCGGCATGGCAGTCCCAGGCGCAGCTCGAACTCGCGGCCCCCTGATCCCGAGCTCGATGCTCTACCTCTGAGCCACCGTGCCCCCCAAAAATCTCCAGTTCAAAAAATCAATCCTAGGGTAAATAAAATTAACCAGTAGCAATGGGGAAAAAAAAATCAAAAGAATATCATTGTACCAAAGAAGTTAACTCCCTGAATCAGGTGATGCATTTTCTGTTTTGGGGGGCACGGTGGCTCAGAGGTAGAGCATCGAGCTCGGGATCAGGGGGTCGCGAGTTCGAGCCGCGCCTGGGACTGCCATGCCGGGAGGGGTAGCGCCCTCCTGTTACCTAGCGGGGCTATATGATCTCATTGTAAGGTCTATCTATCTATCTATTGCCAGACGCCTTAATCCCGCATAGGGTGGCCACAAACAAATCGCCTCCATGTCACTCTGTCCCCTGCCATTTTACTACCACACTCCCAACTCACACCTTACAATTTTATTCAGCTTATAGGAGGCATTTCAAACTGGATGGCTTAGGCATATCCTTCATTCACCTCATCACTATGAGGGGCGACTCTCATAATCTGAATAAACTCATTTGATGATTGCTCAAATACTCTAAAAAATGTCACTGTACTGAAGGAATTATCTCAGACTACAACACACTGTATTTTGCTATAAAAGTCCAAACCTATTTTCTTGAGAAATTTAAGTTATCTTCTAAGATGAGGTCACAGAGTTTGATCTCAAGAGATAAAGGACTGAACAGGGAGGCTGCCAGAGATCAAGCAGCATGGAAAGCCGTCATTAGGTGACCACAGCCGACACATGTAGAGCTTTTATAAACGATACAACAACTTGACGGAAGTGGGTATGAGTTTAGTTTTGGTTATATTGCTGTACATACATAGGGAGCATACTGATAACAAGTTGCAGTCCTCTTTTTAGCCACTATCTAACCATCTATACCAGACACCTTCACCAGAAAGAGTGACCACAAACAAATCACCGCCATGTCACCCTATCCTCCACCTTCAGGCTGTCCTCCCTCTGATTTACACCACTCTCACTCATATACCTCTCCATCCCTTCCCACCACCACTAACATTCAGCAGAACTGCTGTTGCCTCCCCACAGTTTGTAAAAAAAAAAAAAAAAAAAAAAAAAAAAAAGGGATACATGGGATGGCTACTGGGATTTGGCATATGGCTATAATAAAGCTGTGGCAGTGATAGTAAAGAAGTAGCATCACTAACTCAAACATGATTGTGTTGGATTCAAATTTCCACTAGCTTTGAAATAATTCTGTAGGATTAAATACCAATGTCATACCGCCATGAACTTTACATTCAAGATTAACAGTACAGTACACTGGCAGTGATCAACTCACTGATCTATACACAATGTATAAATAACTCAACTTGGACTATTTGTTTCTAAAATCAAAATTACATGACCTGTTACCTAGGCAGCTCAACTAGACACACTTAAGCTGCATCACAGGGTACAGAAGGACAACTCATTCATGAAACTGGGCAGTTATGAAGAGTGCACTGTGAGATATGCATGAAGAAATGAGTTTTGTTGGAGTAGCAACATTTGTGAGTGAGTATGAAAACATCACAAACCCCATGAATTCAGGTGATACCATGAAACAGTTTACAGTATTCCAGCTTTAGCAGATGACTTTATTCAATTTCAGAAAGGCCTCTTGTACTACAAAGGAGTAAAGTGGAAAACAAACAGCAACAGACTTGTTGGTCCTCTCTTAGCTGCTTGGTACTGGGAAGGTTACAACTAACCAAACTATTCTATTAGTTAAAAAAAAACAGAGGAGCTTTGCCAACTAACCAAACCCACCAGCCGAAGCCGGCAGGAAATTGCGAGAAGGACCACAATGCGGCATAGAAAAGCTCTCATGGAAATTTCACAGGAAAGAGGGAAAGGAAATATTATTCTACACTATCTACCTGATAAAGAAAGTAACATTTGGTCAACAGTATTTATCAATGTTGTTCTGCGGCTGTATCCTCCAGGGTGAGAAAAAGGAAGAAGAAAAAGAAAAAAACTAAATATACTACAGAAATGTATTATTCAGGAGTGAACATATAGTACTTTGCTGAGGGTTAGAAAACAGATACTTATCCAAACAATTTTTAAAGGTTTGTACTGTATCACAGTTTACTACACTGGAAGGCAATTTGTTCCATACACCGAACTGTATATTACAGGTCTATTAGAGAAAAAATGCTTTGTCTCGTATGGCTGGAATAATTTGCTGATTATATGATCCCCATTAGCTCAGATATAACTCAAGTGATCAACTATAAAGTATTAATCAATAGCCATATTATTCGGTCCTTCAAATATTTTGAATACAGTACTTAAATTAAATCTATAACCAAATTATGGCACCTGATGGTTTAGTGAGTAAGTAAGGTGCTCCAATCAGACTGAGCCAGTGCTGGTTTATATCCAAGGGGTGGTTGGGGTTTATTGTTCACATAGTGCCACTCAGGGATGAGTGCAGCTGGTCACTTTCGTCTTAAATGTTAGGATCAACTTGCCTAGTCCTGGTCTCCTACACTCCTCGTGGGGCAACACTTGATTAGATGATGATGACGATGATGAATTGTCTTGTAACTAGAGTTTAGTTACAGCAGAGAGATTCAGGGCTTCTAAATGCTCCTTGCATGGTTTATTTCTGAATCTAGGTATCATTTTTGTCATCCTTTGTTGTATTTCCTCAAGGCTCAAGCTTCTTATATCTTTTTTGCAATAAGGCTACTAGAACTGGCCACAGTACTCTAAATGTGGGTATACTATGGAATTATACAAGGTGACGATAGTTTTTTTTATATTCAAATGCTCTACCAAGGAATCAGATTAGATTGCAGACTTTTTCAACTGCCTCAGCACACTGTTTGCTAGGTTTAAGATAATTTGTTACTATAAGTCCTGTCTTTTTTATGACTGAAACTAACTTGTCGAATATTGTTCATAGTGTAACTGGCTATTTCATTTCTATTTCCATTCTTTAGCACTTTGCATTTACTAATATTAAAATCCATCTGCCTGGTTTGGTCCCAATTAAACAATCGACAGAGGTCACTGAAATACCTGCCTTTGTAAAGATGTGTTTGCTTACGTTTCCAACCTTAGTATCATCATCAAATTTGGATGTTTTACAAAATAAATTCTAATCTACAGTATATCATTTATTTATATTAAAAACAGAATAGGACCCAACACTGAGCCCTGTGGCACACCACCTGTAACATCTTTCCAGTCTGATTCTTTCCAATTTATTAAGACTCTGTTTATTTTCTATAAGCCAATTATCGATCCACCCAAGCACACTGACTATGAACCTATGCATCTTTAATAGAAGCCTTTATCAAATGCTTTTTGAAAAATCGAGATAGACAATGTCAATGGATCTGGCCTCATCATATATATTGATCACAGAAGAAATCCAAAATTTACTGGGCAAGAGCAATTATTGTGAAAACACGTTGTGAATCTTTGATGAGATTATTTAATTCTAAGTGCTTAAAAAATTTGTCTCTGATAATAGTTTTCAAAAAATTTGCACACTGCTGAAGTTAGAGCTTGTTGGTTTATAGTTTTCTGGTTGTGATTTGCTGCCTTTTTTGCATACTGGAGATACATTTGCTAATGATTTCATTCACTGTTTCCTTCAGAATGTGTAGAGATATTTTATCTGGCTCAGATGTTTTATTCAAGTTTACCCATAGCAAGTTCTACATCATTCTAACCAACAATAACGTCAGTAATTATGTTACCTTCTTCAAAGACAACAAGGAAGGCTGCAGGAATAGAATCTGTTTGCAACTGTAAATACAGATGCAAAGAAAGTGTTGAGAATTTAAGCTATCACCATTTCACTGTTGGTGTCATTTTGTTTTAAAAGGCTCCAAAATGCTTGTGTGTGTCAGCCATGATCACCTAATAGCAGCTTTCCATGTTGCTCGACCTCTGGTGGCTTCCCTATTCAGTCCCTTATCCCTGAGGTCACATTCAATGACTTCATCCCAAGTCTTTTTTGGTCTACCTCTTGCAGCCCTACCCTTAACATTAACATTTCTCACTTTCTGCACCCAATTATCATCCCTCATCCTCTCCACATGCCCAAACCATCTCAATCTACCTCTCCTCATCACAACACCAATACACTCCAGTCCCATCCTAACCCTCAACTCTTCCATTGCAAACCTAGCCCCCCTAGGCCTCGCACTCAGGGACACACTGTATGTGTGCCTAATCATTGTCATTTCTGTACGTCTGAGTCTGCGAATATCCTCTTCCTTTACTGCCCAGGTCTCACTGCCACACAGCATTACACTCATACCACATGCTGCATACAAAGATCCCTTAGCACAGAGGGAGAGCCCCTCTCAGTGTCAGGAGAGGCAACAACTCCTTGAACTTCTTCCAACCACTCCTCACTTTAGCAACAGAGCTAGCTCCAGCCCCACCTCCTGCACATAACATGTCTCCCAAATAACAAAACTTTGAAACTCACCAGCAAGATCAATCCTTTCACGCCTGACAATCTCCACATGCACTCCCCAGAACACCGCACACATGAAATAAGCATTATCTCACAGTTGGTATGCTCTTCATTATCTGTGACTACTGAGCCAGTTCTTGCTGCTACTGCCTTCTGGTTTCTGATGTGTCTGAAAATTTATTTAAGGTTGGATTTATTGATATGAATAACATGTGCTTCAGTTTTTCTTATTTTTATTGCTTTACGGCAAAGAGCATCATATTTACTTTTATCACTTTGCTTCTGTCGAAACAAAAATTTTTAATTTTTTTTTTTTAGCTGAAAGACAATGCTTAATATCCATATTCTGCCATTTGGGTTTACTATTTTCAGCAGGCCATCTATTGTGCACTGGAATACATAATTTGACTGCATTACTGAGAATATCTATGAATAATCTCCATGTTTCATTAATATCTTCTGTCCAAACAATGGGATTCCAGTCACCAGACCCAATAATTTCCTTTAATTTTTTAAAATCCACATTCTTGTAATCAGGCTCTTTCTCATAACTAGCCCTGACACTGTCATCACAGAAATGAATGTTGAATGTGACCATGTGATGATGACTAGTACTCTTCTCCTACCATAATACTGTATTACTTACTAAGCTTTCTAATGTGGCCAAACCCAGATCCAATATGGCACCTCCTCATGCTAGAAAGTCAACAAGGTGATGCAATGAACTTTCTTGCAAGTTAGTGTACAGGTTCCAACCCTCTATGTAACAACAGAGCCTCCTCCCATTTGACAACCGGTAAATTAAAATCATCCAATCCTACGTTGCCCCATGAGGAACGTGGGAGGCCCGAACTAAGCAAGTTGGTCTTGACAGTTAGGATGAGAGTGACCAGCCTCACTTATCCCTGAGTGGCATTACATGAGGAATAAACCCCAACCACCCCTTGGATATAAACCTTCACTGGCTCAAAATGATTGGAGTGCCATCAAAATCTGGTTACATGGTTACCACCCAGCGTAGTAAATGGTATCATGGTGTACAGGAAACCATTTGGCTTGTCACTTGGTGTAGAGTCACCCATAGGCAGAAGGAAGAGGAAAGAATGAAGGAAAGAAAGACAGAAGTGAGAGTATAAAGTCACCCGTGGGCAGAAGGATGAGGAAAGAATGAAGAAAAGACACAAGAAGATGGAAGGAAAGAAGGATGGAGGAGAGGAAAGGGCAGATACCCGAGAGCAGCACTACATCGAGTGAGTGGATGGTGAGTGCCCTCACCTAAATTAAAATCACCGTAGATTAAAGTATTTTGGATGCCTTGTGTTTCATTAATTAGGTTGTAAATTTCACTAGTAGTGTTACTGGACTATGATGGCTGATAATGAATTAACCCACATGCTGCGCTATTTTCCTACAAGATGTACAGTATTTCTGCACTAGAGATAAATGCCATCGACATTACTGATAAAGGGCTTGTAGTGTATGTATGTTAAGGGTATACTGTATTAACCACTCCTGTTTGAATATTCTATCTTAAGCAGAATAAAGCTGTCTGGAGATGGCATGAGCAAACTAATAATTAAAAAGGGATTAAAGAATCCCCCGAGCTAGACCTTACAGTGAGATCATATAGCCCCGCTAGGTAACAGGAGGGTGCTACCCCTCCCGACACGGCAGTCCCGGGCGCGGCTCGAACTCAAGACCCCCCGGTCCCGAGCTTGATGCTCTACCTCTGAGCCACCGTGCCCCCAGCAAACTAATAATGACATCACCTGGATTCAAGCAGTCAAGTGTGTGAACATGATAAAATCCTACCACTTTGGCCAAATGAGACTCCTCAACACTAATTTTGGTATATGAACTTCAGTAATACATTAGCTGTGTACTATAAAATATGAGTATTGAATGTCCACCTATCAACGTTCCAACTGTGCAGTAACTTGAAAGTACTTTTACTCTTGTCTTTGGGGGGGGGAATCAACCTACTGGCAACAAAGTGGGTAGCTTGATTACAATACAGAATTATCTCCAACTCAGAATAAGATACATAATATCAATTTCAGACCTGTACTGTATTGCATGGCTACTTCAGTAACTATTCTTGCACTGGAATCTACCATAAATTCTTCAATGAATCACCAAGTCCATCAAAATGTACAAAAAAGTGCTACAGTAATCTACAAGATTGCAATAACAAGAGTGCAGTTGCTTCCCTAATTACACATTTTTAAGTTAGAAGCTTTTTAAGATTTTTTTTAATGCATTTATTGAGTTAAATGACACGATCCTTTTCTGTGAGGTATTTACTGCATTTTTTTTTTTTTAAATACATCTACAAACACTGAATATAGCTTTTACTAAAGCCAATGACAATACTAATGATAAAATTTTACTTGAGGCAGTTGATACAACAATGGTAATTCAAATTTCATCTGTGTTCATAATGTTCACCAATACATGTTTAGCTTCAGGTACACTGGTGAATTTCAGCTTACAAACTTTTGCAGCTATAAACCAGCTTTCAGTACCAATTAAGATTGTACCATAATAGGGAAGAAACTGCATTTCATGTTGGTATACTGTACTGAAATGCATGTATATACAGCTACCTACATATCTCTGGCAGTGATTTGATCGACTAGATACTCAAATATTTTTCACTCACACTGCTGCACTCAATCATCCAAAACATATTTTTTTAACCCCATGAATCCAGTAATATCTTTTCTATTATATTCTTGCTACCCTCAAACAGTTTTATTCAATTTAGAGAATTCCTAAAATAGCGGGGTCAGATATTGACTTCAGTAACCCCTTCTTTAAAAAATTCCTGATATAGAGGGGTTAGATACAGACTTCAGTAACCTCTTCTAAGGGTCATTCCTACATTGAATAAATTATCTGGTGGCAGCAGGAACAAAATAAAAATATATCACTGGCCTGAACACATTTATGTGAAATTTGTTCACTATGTTAGTGTTCAAATGTTTTCATCTTTAGAATGCAAAAAATTAAAATAATAAATCTGATTTGTATAACGATTTCACTGTACTGCGAAATGGTCAAATGGAAGAATCCTCAACAACATTTCCATATGAGGGTAACTGTGATTATAACAGCCACATTCAGGGTGGCAAAGGAGGCTTCACAGCATCTCTTCATTTACTATTTAATTATGCATTTTACACCACGAGTCTCTTGCTTGCTACTTATATCTTTTTAATATCAACACAGTTTGCATGAATAACATACAAGAGGATACTGAAGTGTAATGTGCAGAATATTTCACAAAGGAAAAGGTGTGGTAAAATATTAAAAGTCACTTAAAAACAACTTAATTCATAAACATCCTATGACTCAACTGACACACACACGTATGGGAGATAATAAACTAAGCTGTCCTTCTAATTCACATGTTAAATACTACTTAAATCCAAAGTCTATGGGAATGAACCCCACTTGTGGCTTTTTGTGTAATCATGTTAAACCATTCTTAACGACATCATAAGCTCTAGCCTGTGGCATGATCTCACATGACATTTCTGGTTGCCTGTGGCATATATTTCTGAATCTTGCCTTCTTTTACACATTTTCTGGGTTTTCCTGTTGCACAGAGTATGTGTCTACAGTATATGATTTGTGGCCAGACACAAGGTGATAGTGAAAATTTCCCACCCACCTGGGTGTTGGCTGACCAATATGAACTCCAACAGCCAAAAATGGCCAAAAACAAGATGTCTTCATCTTCATGCATGAATGGGGGCCACCTAGCCTTCCAGTTTCATGTGCAAGTAGAAAGCTTGTTTGTGTATAAATTTTTATTTATGTAAATATTTCTCAAAGTCAATTCTACGATAATTTTTTTCCACGAAAAAGGCCAATTCTAAGAAATGTGTATAGGTACAAAAGGTTATTTTTTTTTCAGTTCCTTTGCATCATAAACACTCCATCTGACAAGCACTCCACAGCCTGGGGGTTAAAAAAAATAAATAAAAAATGAAAAGAAAAGAAAGAAAGGCTAACTTAGCATTACACAATAACAATTTAATATAATTTCTTTTTCAACCATGTAAAACAGGCAACTTGGCAAAATTTATGACACATAAAACATAATCAGGTACTCTACTACCTTCCAACTTGGGTTGGTAAAATTTCAACATACGTAAAAGATTTTTTTTTTTTAATACAGTAAACATGTATTTCCTAAACATTTCAAAAAGCTAAAACCAATTCAGGCTGAGAATTATGAATCTAAAAAACATCATTCAAATTTATAGACAGTATCCTGTTCCAACTTTGGTGGCTACCAGTAACTCTTCACTTAGCTACAAAAATAAACAGAAACATCTTCATATACAGTATGTTCCAAGGAAATGGTGCTATAATATCCTGGAAAATGTGTGAAGAACTTGAAGAAAATCATATGGTTTGTCTAGGCCCTAGGGCTTCTGTGAAGAGAGAGAGAGAGAGATTGGGGGGGGGGAATTCACAGCCATCACAGAACTTAATTACTGATATCCTTATGGGTGAATTATAAGGAAAATAATTTTTGCCCAAAAGACCATCAGTAATTTTAGTTCCGTAACAGCTGAATATTGAAAACATGGTATAAAATTTATTACTTAAAAAATAACCTCATGAAGTCTCTCACATTTCTTGAGACATCTTGTAGAATAAAATGAACTTCATGAGGTGTTCCTATAATCTGTCACAACTCTGAACAACCTGTACCAACTCTAAAACAAAACTATATCACCAGTCTTAACCCCTTCAGTATGATCACATGATTTAGTTTTTCTTCTTGCTACCTCCAGACGATCACTTTTAGCTCATTAGAGACTTCAAAGTGGAGGTATTGGATACAGTCTCCATTAAACTCCTCACTAGCAGGGCACTCTCTTACAGTGAATGAAATTGCAAGAGATAGGAAGAATAAAACAGAAGTGATGTTCTCATGCCAAAGGAGTTAATACCTAAAAGCACATAAATTTTCTCCTGCCTTAGCACAGTGTGTTATTTAATATCTAACAATTACATGTAACTTTTCTCCTATCTTAGATTAATGTGTTGTCTCATTCCTAACAACACATCACACACTTCTTCCCTCTTAGCTTGGTGTGTTGTCTGATATCTAACAATATATTGAAGTTTTCTCATGCTTAATATTGTGCTGCTGTCTCACATGAGGTGCTCAGGAGTGAAGGGAGATAAAAGGCCAATATCTCATACAGTGAGATTTCAGTGTTAAAATATAAGAGAAGAATCTAACTTCTGCTTTCATTTTCTACACTTGACTGTCTTCACTTCTAAGCACCTCAATTCTAACCTTCCTCATGACTTAGTCTAATTAGTCTGCTGTCAGATATTTATCAACACACAATATTCTTCTGACTGAACTTAGTGTGTTGTCTGATATCTAACAACACATGAAACTTTTCTGATCTAGCCATGACGTGTGGTGTTCTTCAATATCTAACAATACATAAAAATTTTCTTTTCTTGTCTAACAACACACACCACTATCTTCCTCTTAGCAGAGTGTGTCTTATGTCTAATAACACATCAAACTTTCCTCTTCTCTCATGCCTTAGGTTATGCTGTACCTTTCTTTGCTTGGTGTGTTGTCCAGTATCCAACATATCACACACTTCCAGTCCTATAGCTCAGGGTGTGGTTCAATATCAAACATCTCCGTCCCTCTTGTCTTACGCTGAGTCGCTGTCACCACGCTGCCAGATGCACACCATGTTGTTTGAGGTGACAGCTACGATGTGTGTCCCACCATATGATACTGCACAATTGTCAACCACAATGTCATAAGTGTCCAGACGAAGCTTCCTTGCCTTCTCCACCTGCAATGGGGCATCAATACTGCATTATAAATATGGTAAACTAATTCCTCATTACATGTCAATGACATTTAGAATGATAATTAACAGCATATATCCTACTTTTCTCTTAGCTTAGTACATCGTCTGATGGAGAGTGAGGAACTGATTAGGAGAGCGTATGTGAATGAGGTGGAGGGAGGGTGGGAATGACAGGAGGGAGGGGGAGATTGAGGATGGTTATTATTGCTGCTGTGGCCTCAGGCTCATCTGGAAGTAAACCCAGTGAACTGCAGGTTGGCATTATCCTTCTCATTAAGTCCAACATCACTCCTTTTAAAGGACATGGAGGAAGTAAAGGGAACCAGGAAACTCTACCACTTGGTTTTATCAATGTAATCATTTGAAGTCATCACTGTCCAACACCAACAGAACATTACATCTGGGTTATAATTACGGAATGGAGAGTGGGAGACTGATTAGAAGAGGTTATAATTACTGAATGGAGAGTGGTAGACTGATTAGAAGAGGTTATAATTACTGAATGGAGAGTGGGAGACTGATTAGAAGAGGTTATAAATACTGAATGGAGAGTGAGAGACTGACTAGAAGAGTATATGAGAGGCTGAGGGAACCCAAGGATAAGGTGGAGGGAATGGGTTGAGAGGTATGTGTGTGAAAGTGGTGTGTGATGACGAGAAGGCCACCAAATGGCAGAGAAATGGCTGTGTGGAGGTGAAGTGTGGCCACATCCTCCACGATTTAGATAAACAGGACAGACAAACAGTCTTGACTTTAAGTGCAGCGCTGTGTAAGCAGTAAACTACCCACATTACTGTACAATGTAAATAGCAAGCAGTCTTCTATATGAGGAAGAAACATCATCCTAACTTCTTTCTTAGTTCTTTCCATATTAAGTCTGGAAGAGGAATATTTTGGCACAAAGAGTTCAGCAGTGTTGGTTGGGATAGATTTGGATGAACAATCTGCTTCAGCAGACTATGTCCTGGATAAGATATCTCTCACTCCCAGATATAATGCAGGTAACAAAGAGATATAGAATGCCTAGTTTGGTCCAGTGAAATGGGGTCTTCTTCCTGTTTTTATTTCAAAATAGGTGAGGGCACCCACCATTCACTCACCTGAAGTAGTACAACCATCAGGTGATGGCACACTGAGTAACAAGCCAAATAGGTTTCTGCAGTCTAGAAAGCCATTCACTATGTTGGGTGGTAACAATATGAACAAATTGACACCTGGTGGCCTAGTGCATCAAGGTGATCCAACTGCATGTTCCCCATAAGGGTTTACATCTGTCAGGAAAAAGTGACTAAATGGTTAGGTCTTACTGCTCATATAATACCACTCAGGAGAAAGCGACTAAATGGTTTGGGTTTAGTACTGATATAATACCACTCAAGAGATAGTGACTAAATGGTTGGGATTTATTGCTCATATAATACCATTCAGGGGAAAGTGACTAAATGGTTGGGGTTTACTGCTCATAATGCTGCTCAAGGAAAAGTGACCAGTCATTCTCATCTTCAATGTCTGTACGAAGCAATGAAGCCCTGGGCCCCTACGGTCCTGATGGGGGAAGTAACTGAATGATTAGTAGGCAGATGCACAAATAGACAAATCTGCATCAGTACATATCTGATTCCAGTCTCAGCATGAAGTCCTAAGACTTGAACCAGTGACTCACCTCAGCGTCCTCCAGCTCAGGCCACTCAAGGATTTTGATAGGTTCGACGAGAGGCAATGGTGGCCCCTGGGTGAGAGGGCTGGGAATCTTGCCTGTCACGTGGTCAGCCAAGTCGTACACCCACAATGCCCCTTTGTCGTCACCACACACTAGGATACACGAACCTGCACACAACACCACATATATAGTAATTCACACATCACCACAATTATTATTACACCATCATCATGATCCCCTTTTCCAATTTAAGGACTGAGACTGGATCCAGGAGGAGAAAGTATGAAAGTAGGGGAACCATGAACAACATACCTAGTGAAATGGGGCAGTAAAATGCATGATATTATATTTATAACATGATCCAACTGCAGATCATTGTTTACCTGTATTCTGTAATGGTATATGTACAGTAAGTCTTCAGTGTTGGGGATGTACAAGAAAATATCATCATCATCATTAATGTCCAGACCCTTTTCAGCAATATTTTTTCATACAACCAGTATTGTTAAATTGAGAGAAACTGATAAATCAGCTTTATAGACAGCAATGGTTCTTTAATAAAGAAGCTTTTAAATGTGCTCTGGAGTTACTGCAAAAAAGGACATAAAAAAGGAAACATAAAACAAAGACCTACTGATACAATAATGTAGATGCTCAAGATAAGCCACAAAGGCATGAAAATGAAGAAAGATTATAAACATTAAATAAAAAAAAAAACAATGTGCTTCTTACGTGGGTCAACCCCCATATTCATATAATAGTTGTCTGTGTCACTCCAGCGTAGTTTGAGCATCATCTCTTCCTTCACCACTGTCTCGAACTGACTACCGCACCTGCAATAAACAAACACTTGTCATGCGTAAATGCCTAACCACTTCAATCCAGGTGGAACTCCTGTTGGTATATTCTTGCAGCTACCTGATGATTTAGTTCAGACTCAGATGAGGAAAATCCCTGGTACTGGAGGAACTTACTAATGCCACACCAAACAGCTCCATTTCAGAAAGTCTATCCTAGGCTCAATGAAACAGTCTGCTAGAAGAAAGAATAAACTATAGGGGACATCACCAGTATTGAAAATGCTAAACTATCCCTCACAGCAACTGTCCTGTAGTGCCACAACAGCAGCTTACCACTGAAGACTGGGAATGTCCTCCAGTGTCAATGGGGCTGCAGTTCTTAAATTTTGGAAAGATTATTTTCACGCATTTCAGCACTTTGACTTACAGTACAAGGGAGGGAGAGACTGAGGATGTGGTGGAGAGGTATATGAGTGAAGGTGGTGTGAGTTACAGAGGACAGATTGATGGAAGTAGCTAATTTGTTCAGGGCCACCTCTCCAGGATTATTTATATATATATATATATATATATTTTATCTTTTTTACACAAGGAAGAAGGAACCAAAGGCCAGAGGCCAACAAATTGTTCCCTCCAAGAAAAAACAAAAACAAGATAACAAAGAGCCAAATTCAAAAACTGTTCATTCTGAGATGCCTAGACACACTGTGTTTGAAAGACTGGAGACCATAGGTAGGAGGAAATGCAAACAGAGGGACGGGGCTGTTAGGCCAGACTGCCTAGGGAACAACTACTACAGACAGAGGGAGACAGTTCCAGAGCTGACCTTTTGCATAAATGAAGGACTGGGAGTAACAGTTAACACTTGCAGTAGAGAGCTGGACAGAAAAGGGATGAGAGTTTGCTGCTAGACGGATACTACACACCCACTATAATAGAGGAGGGATGCAGGCAGACAGTTCAGAGGAGCAGTGACCATTGAAGCTGTGATAGAAAAGAGATAAAGATGCAACAGCAAGGTGAAGATACAGAGGTTGAAGGGAGCTAGTAAGAGGAGGAGGGTTAATTAGACAAAAAGCCTTTAACTCCAACTTGTTGAGAAGAGCAGTATGTTGGAAGCCTCCC
>JAGKTI010004584.1:0-13059 GCA_018397915.1 Birgus latro
ATATATATATACTGTATATATATACTGTATATATATATATATGTATGTATAATACAGTATATAGATATACCTTAATATATGATACCCCAGCTTAGCAATGGGGGTAGAAATACCACCATACCCTGCCTAACAATGGCAAACCCCAGTTATACATGTTTTTTTTTTTTTTTTTATATATAACTGATTTTGATGATATTTTTCACTAAAAGTGTGTGTTTAGGTTTATGTATAAACTTTTTAGACTTGGAATGATGTGTTTTAGTCATAGGTGGGGTGAACATTGTCATTTTTGGGTACAGTTTACTAAGTTTGATTTTTTCCAGACTTATATTTGACGATTTTCAGATTTTATACTTTGGTTTTAGCGAGTTATTTATGGGTGTTAGGTTTTGGTTAGCTTCTTTTACAGCTGTTAGGTCATCTAGATTGGCTTTAAACTTGTTTTTGGACTCATTTGGGTGGTTTTAGGACGTGGCTGGGGGGAACGAAAGGGTCAAAAACGCATCCCTTTACTTTAGATGTTAAATCCATCCTGAGATACGATACCCCTTCTAACGATGGGTTTTTACTTAACCAATTGCATCATTAAACCGGGGTATACCTTTATATATATATACACACACACCCATACCCCAATATCTACCAGTGTTGTGTACCAGTGGGAGTGTTCATTCAGCTAGTACAATATGTTGGATATCCCCATAAGCTACTAAAGAAAAGCCAGAGATGCATTCCAGACCCAGACCCAGGCTCTCATATACCATACTCAATCAAGAGAGACTGACACAGAAACACCATCGGTAATCTTATTGTCCTCATAAACAGTACTGTTGCTAAAAAATGGCACATCAAATATTACATGCAGGAGAGTAGAGTGGTGGGACGTGCGGTGTTCAATACCCCTTCAGGGCAACTAAACAGCCAGGCAGGCTGCTGGCAGTGTGCCAAGTGGGGGTGGGGGAGGGTGGGGGACAGAGAAAAAGGCAAGAAAGCCAAAAAGCCCTATTCCTTCCCCCCCCCCCTCTCCTCAGTCTCACTCACTCACTCACTCACTCACCACTATCACACACCACTCATTCACTCACCACTCTCTCTCACACACACACACACACACCAGCTCAGTGGTAACGCTGTCACCTAGCATCTGCTAAGATGGGGGTTTGTGCCTTGCTCGGGATGTGAAAAATTTCATTGTCGAAGCGGGTGGTCACTGTCCTCCTTGAGCAAGAGGATGGGTGTGTGCATGTGTGAAGGTCAAGGCTTTGCCCTTAGATTGGACTATTTGAGCTCTCAGTTCTCTTCCAGGAGGGTAAAATGCTGATGATCACAACCATCACGTGATCTTGACCGACCCGGTGAATTACACATGGGAGACGTGGGGGTGGGGGAGGGTGGGGGATGGAGAAGGAGATAACCATGGGTGGGGGAAGGCAGGGGGACAGGGAGGGGGAGCCTGGCAGTGCTGAGTGTGGCGGGGGATGGAGGAGGGATGGGGGGAGAAGAAGAGAGGGGATGGAGGGAGGGAGGGAGGACCAGAAGAGCCTCATTTCAAACCTAGGGAGAGGCAAGATGTCAGACTGGAGAGGCAGGCTGTTGGACTGGAGAGGCAGGCTGTTGGACTAGCGAGGTGATGGACATTCAATTTGGTCGAATTGTGGGAATGTTCGCCTATTTCTTGTGTTCAGTCTAGCAAAGAGCCAGTTATCGATTCACTGGATAACGGGGTATGGGTGTACACAGTATATACTGTATATGTATGTATATGTACTGTACAGTGCCATGTCAATTTACATAACGTACATGACCGAATAGAAAATAAATGAAAGTGAGTCTTACAAGAATCAGAATCTTACATGAAATGGAAGGTTACAGATCCAACACAGAACCCAGGGTGCAGAGTGAATATCCCTGTAGCCAAAAAAACATCTACAAGAGGATCACACAATGTGGCAAATATCACTCACAATGGCTAAAACAAAAATTCAGCTTACAATTGGAATAAAATCACATTACAGTCTTAGAGAATCCTGGGAACTTACACAAGTACCTGTATAATATAAAAGATAGAAAGTATGAGTGGAAGAGACCAGGGCAGAAACAGGTAGACAGGAGAGGTAGGGAGAGTGGCAGTGTCCAGGTTCTTGTTGGAGGAGGAAGAGAGAGTGGGGATTCCAGTCCCATCCTCTCATTGTAAGGGGGCAGATCATGACCATGATATGCCCCTTAACCTACGATCCCGCATGGTGCCAGCCAACCTCCAGTCAGTCCAGGTCAAGGGTGAAGCCTCATCTTTCATTGGTCCAGCCCTTGTACGATGAACTGGGGTTGGTCAGGTAGAGATTCTGCACTCCATTTAGATCTTGGGAATTCTAGTCAGGCACGAGGCGAAAGTGTCTTCCAAGAACTGGCTGACTCGGATCCCCTGGGTAGAGCACCTGGGCCCAGGTGAGCTTGTCCCTCAGGAGAACACCTGGTGCCTCTCCTCTCTCACCACCACTTCACTCTGTTTTTCTCTTTCCTTTCATTCTGCCGTTTGTCTTTCTTTCTCTCTGTAAGCCATTTCCATGACAGAACGGAGATTTTAAAGAAGTGCATTAAGGTTTTAAGAGAACAGCATTAAGGAGAATGGAGGTTTTAAGTGAATTGCATTAAGGTGTGTTAGTGTCCACATCAGTGTATGAATGTAAAACTTTGCTATGGCAGTAGTGTGAAAAGTCAAGAGTGATAGCTGATAGCAGTGAAAGTGGGATTGTAAAAAATATGTGTGGGTTACATACGTGAAGTTGATGGCCTCAGAACTGTGTCCTCTGCCTTCCCAGGGAACAGGTAAACTAGGCAGGTTGTTATAAGTATGTTGACTGCAAGATTTGTGAATGAAGAATGTAAGACGATGGAAGTATAAAAGTTTTTACAGAAACAAGTTATGTATGTGAAGGCAGTGTGTGAAACAAGGATGAGAAAAAATGAAGTGGGTAAAGAGGGAGTTGCTTTGTTGATGAATGAGAAATGGTGGAGAAAAATGCAAGATTATAAATGTTTTGGCTCAGGCTGCTTGTTTGTCAAGTTTGAGATAGTGCCACTGATTACTGCATATACACCGTGATGAAAGAGGTTGAAAGGGGAGGCAGGTTTGGGGATGAAGTAGACAGTGATAGAACTAATGTCATGAGGTTACAGTGTTTGTGATGAGAGACCTGAAATGGAGAATTGACACTTGTGAATGATGTAATGGGTCATTTTGAAGTGCCAGGGAAAACAGTAAGAGAGTGCAACTGAAGGACTTGTGTAAGGAACAGTATGCATTAGTTACTGGTAGTACAGTACATACACCTAGAAGCACATAAATATGCATGGTAGAGACAAACTGGAGGGAATCAGAATGATGGTTTGTGGTTTTAGATATATGCTTGGGAGTGTTATTGACATGAGGGCAGTGAAAAACAGTGCTGAGATTGTTTGCCCACATGATTTGTGGTATGTATGATGGAATTGTTAAGAGTTTGAAGGATGCGAGGTGAAGAGGAGTATTCAGAGTGAAAGAAGAAGTGGTGAAGGTGAGAAACAAAGCAGTGGTGGATGAATATATTTAAATGTGAATAAAATGGATTTAGAAAATTTGTTGAGTACACCCCTCTTTTAAGTTCAAAGTCAGTGGATTTACTCTGTCTGGTAGGTAGTGTGAGGTGCATCTATAAAGAAAAGAATTGAAGATGGTTAGATCTGTGATGTACAGCCATGGCTCTTGAGAACTTGAATGCTTAGTGAATGAGTGTCAGGCCAGTTTTAACTGAGCAAGGTTGACAGTTCTCCCTCAGTTGTGCTTTCTCATATCTTTGCCTTGTGGGCTTCACCTCATCCTATCCATAGGTCACAAAGAGGTCAGAATATGAAGATGAAGTATCAGTTACTTGGTCACGTATCAAGTCACATTACACACTGACCCACTTCATACTTGGTGGTTAGTGAGACAGTCTCAACACAACTGAGTCAAGAAAAGAGTACTGAAACTCCCCTGCACTTGATAAGTATCATAGAAACTGCTCCCAAACTTTTATTTGATCAAAGATTAGGAGGATATATGTGGTGGATGGTACTGAAGTTTAGACTTTCTCAGCCACAACAGCTGAGTGCTCCTACCCGCAGTACGTTAACTTGCCATTCTCGTTTCATTTTGTTTCATTTATAAAGGCTCCAACATGCTTGCAAATGTCGGCCTTGGTCACCTAATGGCAGCTGTTCATGCTGCTCAGTCTCTGACAGCCTTCCTATCCAGCCCCTCATCCCCGAGGTCACACTTAGTGGCCTTGTCCCAAGTGTCCTTCGGTCTACCTCTCTCAACCCCATCTGAAATTTTCACATTTCTCACTTTCTGCACCCAGTTGTCATCCCTCATCCTCTCCTCATGCCCAAACCATCCCGATCTACCCCTCCTCATCACAACACCAATACAGTCCAGTCTCATCCTTCCTCTCAATTCTTCTTCCATTGTAAACCTAGCCTCCCCAGGCCTTGCATTCAAGAACATACTGCACATCCACCTAATCGCTGTCCCTTTTGTACATGTGAGCCTACAAATATCTTATTCCTTTACTACCTAGGTCTCACTACCATACAGCATTACACTCCTGCCTGCATACAGAGATCCCTTAGCATGGAGGGAGAGCCCTCTCAGTGTCAGGAGAGGCAACAGCTCGCTGAAGTTCTTCCAACCACTCCTCACTCTAGCCACAGAGCTAGCTCCAGCCCCATCTCCAGTACATAACATGCCTCCCAAGTAACAAAATTCTTCCTCACACTCTAGAGGCTCACTTGCAGCATCAGTCCTTTCATGCCTGACAGCCTCCACATGCTCACCCCGACACACTGCACACATGAAATCAGCATGATCTCACAGTCTACCTGTAATACCACTACATCTCTTTCATATCCACTTATCACAAACACTGTACAAGATGGAATTACTTGCCACACCCTTGTGGCAAACCAGATATTGGCCACTGTCCCTCTTCTTTTATTGTACTGCCACCAATGCTAGATACCATCACCATTGTTTTATCTGCATTCTGAGGTTGTAATATTCCCTGATGCCACAAGGGGTGCCAAGGGTTAAGAAAAAAAAAAAAAGTTAATACTGATATGGATCCTCTGATGTGATGCCAGGTTAGATGGTTCCATGACCATTTAACAGAGGAAATAAAAGGTTTTTGACAATTCAAATGCCTATATTTCACTCCTTTAGTTGATGCGGGTGGGGAAGGCGGCAGATGTGTCTGGGTTGACTGCCGAAATGTTGAAGGCCTCAGGAGATATTGGGGTGAGGTTAGTCACTGACCTGATAAATATGATTATATATGAGTGTGTTGTCCCAGATGATTGGCTGAAGAGTGTAATTGTAAATGTGTACAAAGGGAAGGGTGATGCCCTGGAAAGGGGAAATTACAGAGGTATAAAGCTCTTAGATCAGATAATGAAAGTAATGGAGAGAGTTCTAGAAGGTATGATTAGAGAAAGAGTGAATATCAATGAGATGCAGTTTGGGTTTATGCCAGGCAGGGGGACCACTGATGCCATATTCATTGTTCGACAGCTTCAGGAAAAATATATTGGCAAGAAAAGGGAATTGTATTTTGTTTTTGTTGATTTGGAAAAGGCCTTTGACAGAGTCCCTAGAGAGGTGGTGAAGTGGGCAATGAGAAAGCTAGGGTTGGAAGAGTGGCTGGTTAGGGTGGTTATGGCCATGTATGATGGTGCTCACACTCAGGTAAGGGTGAATGGAGCTTTGAGTGATGAGTTTCCCGTGAATGTTGGTGTGCATCAGGGGTCAGTTTTGAGTCCCTTGTTGTTTATCATGGTGCTTGAAGCCCTCTCACGTGACTTCAGAGAGGGACTCCCATGGGAGATGTTGTATGCTGATGATTTGGTGTTGATTGCTGAGAATGAAGGGGAGGCTGAGGAAAGATTTAAGAAGTGGAGAGATGGTATGGGGCACAAGGGCTTAAGGGTAAATGCAGATAAAACAAAAGTGATGATATCTAGGGTTGGTGGCGGTACAATCAGAGGAGAGGGAGAGTGGCCATGTGCAGTTTGCCACATGGGTGTGGGAAGTAATTCCATCTTGTGCAGTGTTTGTGATAAGTGGGTGCACAAGAGATGTAGTGGTATTAGAGGTAGACTGCGAGATAATGCTGATTTCATGTGTGCGTTGTGTCGGGGAGAGCAGGCAGAGATTGTTAGGCGTGAGAGGGTTGAACTTGCAGGTGAGTCTCTTGAGTGTGTGGAGGAGTTTTGTTATTTGGGAGACATGTTATGTGCCGGAGGTGGGGCTGGAGTTAGCTCGGTTGCTAGAGTGAGAAGTGGTTGGAAGAAGTTCAGGGAGCTGTTGCCTCTCCTGACATTGAGAGGACTCTCCTTACGTGCTAAGGGGTCTTTGTATGCAGCATGTGTTAGGAGTGTGATGCTGTATGGTAGTGAGACCTGGGCAGTAAAGGAAGAAGATATTCGCAGGTTTAAACGTACAGAAATGACAATGATTAGGTGGATGTGCAGTGCGTCCCTGCGTGCAAGGCCTGGGGGGGCTGGGTTTACGATAGAAGAGTTGAGAGGTAGGATGGGACTGGAGTGTATTGGTGTTGTGATGAGGAGAGGTAGGCTGAGGTGGTTTGGACATGTGGAGAGGATGGGGGATGATAATTGGGTACAGAGGGTGAGAAGTGTTAATATTGGGGGAGGGGTTGGGAGGGGTAGACCGAGAAAGACATGGGACAAGGTCATTAAATGTGACTTAAGGGTTAAGGGACTGAATAGGGAGGCTGCCAGAGATCGAGCAGCATGGAGAGCCGCCATTAGGTGACCAAGGCCGACACATGCAAGCATGTTGGAGCCTTCAAAAACGAAACGATTTAATAATACATACCAAAGTAGGTGGAGGGGACACCTTAGGTGGAATTTTTTTCCTTCAGGATCTTTAGGCAAAGTAAGGGGCAGATGCCATGAAGCACTTACTCAAAGTGCTAATCTCCATAATTTTGACCTTTGAACCCGTGATGGGTTATCTACCCACTATTCTGGGATACAAGGCCACTGCAGTGATCCACAAACAGCACGGTTCAGGTAAAAATGAAACCCATCAATTTACATGGTTCTCCATCTCCTCTCCTACAGTTAAGTATCACAGTTTGTGGTTGCCTTTTGTATTTAATTGGACTTCCTTAACCTTTTCGCGCACCACAAGTTTTATTAAGTTTCATGGCTCACGATTTTACTCGGCCGCACGTGCCGCCAGGCCACCCGCAGGACGCAAATTACACGTATTCTCGCCTCATTTTCGCCACCCAAACCTCTAAATATTGCCTTGAAATGCACATCATCTTATTTGCCAATGTTTGTTCTAGCTGATAAGCCAAAAAAAAAAAAAAAAGTACATTAGGCCGCCATGAATAAACATTTTGGAACGTTAATCTCACTTCCTGACATCGTCGTTTGAATGTTTTCCATCATACAGAAAAATGTTATTAGAAGTTTTGATAGAGAATTTCATTAGCTTTCTAATGAGGTGTGACTGGTTGTGATGCGATTTGTAGTTTTCGAGAAAATAGCCTAAAACTAAAAGCCATTTTTGTAAAAAAATATATATATATATTTTTGTTCAGGGAGGTTTATTGCAGAAATTTTCTTCTACACATTATGTTTTTATTACATAATCTTATGTAGAATTTCATGAGCTTTCTCAGGGGCTCTTCAAAATTTGGATACACCTCATAGTTTCCGAGTAAATCACAAAAAACTACAGGGTACTCACAGCCCCAGTGCACTTGTGTCATGCACGCACAGTAACCGCCTTCGTAACAACAACTTTTCATTAGAGAAATTACATAGTTATGTCCTGTACATACGAAGAATTCACTGATCTTTATCATGGTTCTTACAGGAAATCAATACGTTCAATAATTTTGGAGTAAATGGACGACAAAGATAGAATACCTTCCTCGCCCGCAAGCGAGATAAAAATGCTCAATTTCCCTGCCTCAAGAATACCTACATATTTTCGCTCGTTAGGTTTTCTTATTATTTTTTTTTTTACTCAAATTATACACGTGAAATATCATAAGCTCTTTGATAGTGCTCTCAGAAACTCGACATGACCACTAGTCTTTTTGCTAGGTACTGATGCTGAAGCTGAACTTTCTTCCATCTCATATGTGTATATGTAAAAAACAATACTTATTTGTGAAAAAAAAAATATAGAAATGTAGAAATACATCAATATACAAATCAACCAAATATGGCTAACTCACTTGTTCCAGAGGTGTTGAGCTGCTGCCAGGAACTTGAAGGAATTGAAGAGTGTGTGAGCATGTATGTGTGTGTGTGTGTGTGTGTATTTACCTAATTGTGATACTGTATACAGGAAATGAGCTACACCCGTGGGGTCCCGTCTCTTTTTCTTAGTAACTCAAATCTAGCTTTAAACTCATTTAAGTTTTTAGAATGAACGATCTCTTTGTCCAGTCTATTCCACAGGTCTATGCATCTATACGGAAAACTATATTTCTTGATGTCCTTCAAGCAGCGTGGCTTCTTCATTTTCAGTCCGTGTCCTCTTGTTGCTCTCTTATCCCATACAAACAGATCATCTCTGTCAATTTTATCTACTCCCATCATGGTCCTGAACACTGCAATCATGTCACCCTTCTCTCTCCTTTCCTCTAAGGAAGGCAAATCCAGCCTTTCTAGCCTCTCACTGTATGACGAATCTGCCAGACTGGGGACCATCTTAGTTGCTGTTCTTTGTATTCTCTCAATCTTGTTTATATCTTTCTTTCTGTGTGGGGACCACACTACTGCTGCATATTCTAACCTGGGGTGGATTATGGCCACCATCAACTTTTTCATCATCTCTTAATTCATGTCTCTCATATTGGCCAAGAGTTTATATGTCTCTCTAACTATCTTGTTAATGTGTTTTTCAGGTGACAAACTATCCTGGACCAGCACTCCTAAATCTTTCTCTTCTCTCATTTTTGTGATTGGTTCATTACCCATCATATAATTCAGTGATGGTCTCTTGGTACTTTTACCCATTTCCGATATTTTACATTTTTTTGCGTTGAATTTCATTTCCCACATCCGGCTCCAATCATGTATCCTATCCAGATCCTCTTGCAGCATTTTACAGTCCCCTTCAACCTCTACCTTCCTCAAGATCTTTGCATCATCAGCAAACAGACTTGCATAACTGTTCACTCCATCTGCCATATCATTTATGTAAATCAGGAACATTACTGGCACCAACACTGAGCCCTGTGGGACACCACTTGTTACTTCTCTCCATCCAGACATCCTGTCCTTTATAACTGTCCTCATTTGTCTCTCTCTCAAAAAGTCTCTCATCCATTCCAGGAGGTTACCCTTCAGTCCTCCTATATGCTCTAATTTCCACATTAGTCTCTTATGGGGTACCTTGTCAAAAGCCTTCTCCAAATCTAAATATACACAATCCACCCAACCGTCTCTCTCCTGNTGCCATTTTTGTTAAATTTTGAATAGGAAGTGTAATTTGTAATGTGCACATAGTTTGGTGTTGACAGTTAGAGGAACTTGCATTGGAGAGCATGCTGGCCTACTCTTTGTGTTACTGAAACAGTGAAAAAGTTAAGCAAAGGGGGATGGTCAGAAGCTAGTCCTGAGAGTTGATAAAATGGGAGCTCCAGCTTTTCCTGTCATCAGCTTCCCATCCATCTTGGGAGTACCGCCCTCTTTGACTGGTGCTATAGTCTACACACACACTCACATATCAACACAAATACCATGTTGCCCTGCTAAAGACAAGCGATAGCTTTACGAGGTATTATTATCTAGTATTTATGAATACTGTATTTATAGCTTATCAGTGGGCTATCAATAGTGGTGTTCCACAGGACACTGTCCTATCACCAACTCTCTTCCTTCTATTCATCAGTTACCTTCTGCATTGTACATCTAACCCTATCCACCAATATGCTGATAACAACAGCCTTCACCTTTCCATCCACTTCCCACAGCATCCATCTCAGCTGTTACTTTAACAAACAAGGGATGAGGCTATGGCACACCAAATGTCTGATTTGACTCATATCTCTGATTGGGGTAAAAGTATTCTTGTTTTAAATGCATCAAAAACTCAGTTCTTACAATTTTCGACCTGACAAAATCTTCCACAGGAATGTCCTCTAATTTTTAACAATATCCAGCTCAATCCTGCATCATCTTTAACCCCTACCCGCTGGGCTTTGGTCAGAATTGACACAAAATAGGTTGAGAGACACCGCCGGGTGTCAGTTGAAACCGCATTTGTTTTCGCACCATAGTCCGAAACAGCCACCACTTGATCTCGTCACTAAAGGGTCAGGGTAGACTCCCGCCACCCGAGGCAAGCATACCTCAGACGTCTCTGTGACTCTGCCAGGTGTAGGACAATGTTTTCTTACACCTCTCGTCCGATTCCGTTCCGACCGCACGTGGACCCCTTGCCTCTTCCACCCCTCCCAAGCTTCTTTCCAAGGATGCTAGGAAGGGACTCAGTGATAGTGCCATAAGGTATGCCTTGAATGCAGCTGTGTCTACTTCATCTTGTAATGGAGAAGTTATCACACTGAGAGCGAATCCAAAGTCCTGGCCATGCACGCACACATGAATACATCCTGCCTCGAGCACCAAAAGTTAATCATCTCCACGTCGTTACTCATCGACGCAACCACCTACAGACCTGGGGATGCTTTTCTTTGCAAGAAGATGAGTTGGTGAGTAATTTGGTTTTTAATTTGTTTCCCTAACTGCTATACTGCACTTTCTGAGATATTAAGGTTTGAAAACAAGAAATTTAGGGAAAAGTGCCCATACTGAGTGGATGACTGCAGTAAAAATAACCAGGCATTGAGGGGTTAAACATACTTGGGGTTTCATTCTCATGGGATTTATCACAGAGAGATCATATTACTCTACCTCTCTTGTAAAATCTGCTTCCAAGAGATTAGGTGTGCTATGCCGACTCCCTCCCTTCGTTACCCCTGCATAGTTGTTGACTTTATACATGGGTTTTATTCGCCTATGTAGAGTACAACTCTCATGGAGGCTTCCCACATACAGCTCTTCTTAACAAGGTGGAATCAAAGGCTTTTCATCTCATTAACTCTCCTCCTCTTATTGGCCCCCTTCAGCCTCTGTCTCCTCCCCACACTGTTGCATCTTTATCTCTTTTCTGTCAGTACTTCAACAGTCACTGCTCCTCTGAACTGTCTGCTGGCATCCCTCCACTGCTATGGCAGGCACATAGCACCCATCTAGCAACAACTCTCATTCCTTTTCTGTCCAGCTCATGCAAAGGTTAACCGTTACTCCCAGTCCTTCATGTATGCAATAGGTCAACTCTGGAACTGTCTTCCTCAGTCAGTATTTCCTTCTGCCTATGATCTCCAGTCTTTCAAACGCAGTATGTCTAGGCATCTCAAAATGAACAGATCTTTAATTTGGCTCTCTGTTATCTTGTTTTTCATTTTTCTTAGAAGGAAAAATCCTACAGGCTCCTGGCTTTTGGTTCATTTGTTCTTGCATTTATTAAAAAAAAAAAAAAATCACATAAAGTTGTGGACATATTTTCACCAAACCTTCAGGAAATAGCAACTATGGATGTGCAGAAGCCTACTACTGTGATCAAAGATGGCAATGCCAGCAGCCATATATCAAAGATAACTGAATGCCAGCAGCCATATATCAAAGATAACTGAATGTCAGCAGCCATGTATGTATTTTTTATGTGGATTGGCATTTTACAAAATGCAGTGACTGAATTCAATAGACTTTTGGTAGTTTTTATTGCCTGCCTTTAGCACGGCAAGGCAATAAAGTTTGTGTGTGTATTTGTTGCCAAAGTATCTAATCTTCAGATTTGGTTTGTAGATAGCTTGTACCTTAGCCAACAACTTATTTTGGTGGGCGATTAGCATTTGACCTCTCAAATGCCAAATGCATTTATTTTGTATTAAGTAAGAAATTACTTGGAATGTAAACCTGGAATGCCATTACCTTGTAGTAAAATCATCTAATCACCAAATATCACATTGTGTATGGTAAACTCCTCATCATGAAGAGGTTTTGCTAACAGAACCTTGTGCAAATACAGTACAGTTGGGCTTTGCTATGCACTGGGGTTACATTAAGTGACAACCCATCGCACAGCGATATATCATATGGCTAGGAGATTATAAAATGGGTTCAGTAGGGATATGATTTTAGTCTTGGGGGAGGGGGGCTAAAAACCGTATGCCAGGCAGTAGCTCTGAGATAGAAAATAACCATTCTGCAGTATAGGGTATGTGAGGGAGAACAACCAGGAAAGCAAAGATCAACCAATGAGGAATATGGGGAGGTATATTCATCATTCATTACGGGAATTTGCAAAGAAGTATGTCAATTTACTACAGTTGTGCAGAGACCTTTCTCCATTCCCTTAGGAATGGTGCCAGTCATTTACTGTAGGTATTAATCTTTGCAAATTATGAGGACAGTATCTTTTTTAATCAAAGTTAAATACTTCTTACCCACAAAGCAAACCACAGTGTTCCTCGAGGATACATCAGAATTCTACATAAGAACAATTAGTAAAAGATAACTAGATTAAAGAGTGAATGAAATAAGTATAAAAGAAGAACTGGCTTTCCATCCATCCATCCATCATCCAATCCTATGTCGCCCCACAGAGGAACGTAAGAACTGGCTTTCACAAGGAAACAAAAATAATTAACGTGGAGGGGAAAAAAAAAATCACTATAATGATTCTTGCAATTGCTCAGCAAGGCCAGGTAGAACTTCTTATACATCATTCTACCAATACATCACATAGCAGGGCCCAACTGTATTTATATACTGTAAAATATACTGGTAAATACAGTAATCCCTCCAAGATCCGACATAATAGAGCCATAGGCATGTCCGGATCTTGGGTTTGTCTGGGTTCTGGGCCTGAGGCTTCTGGATAGGTACTTATGGACCCTAACTCACCCTAACTCATAACCCAACCTACAT
>JAGKTI010004584.1:22942-35185 GCA_018397915.1 Birgus latro
CAAATCCTTAAACTGTTCCCTGCACCAGCGAGGATTCAAACCTGGGTCCCACGGGACCGCAAGCCAACTTTCTACCGATCGAGCTACATGAAGCTAAGCATTTCTTTTTCAACAGAGTTGTAAATATATGGAATAAATTGCCCTCCAATGTAGTAAATTGTAATACAGCACTAACCTTTAAAGGTCGCCTGGATAAATATTTGTCGTCTAACCCCCAGCTTACTATGTTTACTCCCGAATAAAACACTTGTATAAATTTTTATTTTATTCTGTTCTTTTAGAGGCTGGATCAATTTACTAAATGCAAATATATGCACTGTGATAATGTTTTAAGTTTCTTCCCGCAGAGTCCAACTGAGACCACAGGATCACTATATTTACGTGTATCTGTAACTTTTGAATTCCTGCAGAGTCCAACTGAGACCACGGGATTACTAGCTATATTCACGTGTATCTGTTTCTTTTGAATTCCCGCAGAGTCCAACTGAGACCATGGGATTACTGTATTCACGTTGTTATGTCTACAGAGTCTAATCGTCCACAGACGCCCCGTTAACTCGGTGTACCCATACATAGTGTCATGCGTTATTTATTTATTCGATTATTAATTGTACTTTACTACTTTCTCTTTCACGTTATTCATACTGGTAGCTTATAGATAATGTATTATATAATGTAGCTTTTCCTTTTCAGTCTTTCCTATGAAATTTCCATGTCAGTTTTTCCATGCTGCATGGTGGTCTTTCTCACTTTTTCTTGCCAGTTTTGGCTGGAGGGTTTGGAAGTGGGGGAAGCCTTCTTGCTTTACTATCCTTATCCTTCAGCATGTAGAGTCAGATCTTGTAGTCAGTCTACTCTGTAACAAACAGCCTCGAAAGGACCATAAGGTCTGTTGCTGTTTGCTTTCCTATGTACTATGTACTCATGCCATTTCATTGCCCTTCCCCAACTAATACTCCCCCCGCTCATATACCTCTCCAATCCATCCCTCCACCTCATCCTCAGTATTACTGAAACATATTACATTATCTGGTACACTTTACTGTTTGAAAGGCACCATAAATTATTGAGTATAAGACTTTGTAGAGTCTACATGTGGGAGGGAGGGATGGCAGAGAAAGTTTTGACTGGAGTGAAGAAAGGGAGGGCAGGAGGGGAGGGTGTTGGGAAAGGGAGGAATGAGAGAATGTAAGGTGTGGGAGAGAAGGAAAGGAGCAGGTGTGCAAGCAAGTGGAAAGAGAGTTGGAAGAGAAAGGAAAGAGAGAAGGAACTGAAAGAGAAAGGAAAGAGAGGGAAGGAGGGAGGCTGGTGTAACAGGGGTCGGTTAACGAGTAACAGGTTAACGAGTTGTTCCTTCTGTCATGCCAACTGCCACCAGTATACCAAGTAAAAGCACAACCCATACCCTTAACTTCCATTATTGCATGCATAAGAAATAAGGGTGATATAACAGCTGATTACCTTAAATTATATCTTACTAAAGTCTATGTTAAAATCTTATAAATGAATACACATTTTCCTGCCTACTTAGGACCACCACTACTGAAAAATACAAAGAATACTTGAGACACAGCTAATTACCTTAAATTATATCTTACTAAAGTCTAGGTTAAAATCTTATAAATGAATACACACACTTTCCTGCCTACTTAGCACCACCACTGCTGAAAAATACAAAGAATACTCGAGACACAGGTGAGTGGGGTGCATGAAGTAGGGCTCTGGGGTACATGTGGTAAGGTAACTATAAGGCATGGTGTCTCCACCATAACATCTCCTAGGGTCTCTCTACCGAGGTCATGGCAGTCCCTTACCCAAGCATTTCCCCCAGCACCTGTGCCCTGGAAATTTATTTGATGCATGCTAGAAAAATACTTTATGTGATCTTAAGTTCACAGTAATGAGTAAGTACAAATTACAAAATTAGCAAAGAGTACATAGTACAGTACTGTGTTTGAAAAAAAACAGTAGAAGGGAACGAAATTTTTATGAGCTAGAGTTGTACTTAGAATAGGCAGGTTTATCCTTAAACTTCTAGTTTCTTCCCACTTGGCCTTGAAAAAGTAAAGACTCTACCTTCTATTCATTTAATACTTGGAATGTAATCACTGGTTATAAACTAACATACAGGAATGATACTGCAGTGTAACACTACCACGGTGAACAAAGGCTTATGCCATTCACTTCATTTCTCCTATTAATCCCTTGATAATTTATGCTATGGCTACTTCAGGCTACATTAAATATGTCTATGGGGAATAGACGTTGTAAGTACTAAATTCTTTAGGAGAAAAAAATAACCTACAGATCCATGGGAAGTATGAATGTGAGAGGTAGACTCAGACCAATTCCGCTCAGTGTCATGGTATAAACAAGGGCGAGGGGAAGCCACTACAGGAATAAGCAAAGGGAATATTATGTTCAACAACTTTTCCCTTTGCAAATCTGGCAGTACGAATTTCATATGAGAGGAAGGGTTATTGAATACAACTGTCACCATGCACTCGTCTGTTCCTAATCATTCAGTTTTACCAGGATTTTAGGGAACTGAGGGGCAAGCGGAAGGTGATGTCGCAGCAGAAAAACAGTGACATCAGGTTCGCGGGTATTTGAGTTAAGCATGGTAGGCTGTTTGAATCCAGTCTCATGACCATTACATTCATGGAGCAGGTGACAAGTGAGTGAAGGGAAAAGTCATACTCAGAACTTATAAATGACCTTTACTGATTACTGATGCCATTGCACTGGGAGAGAGGAAGTGGAAAGAAGGGTGGGAGGCAGGGAGAAAGACCACGGATTTATCCTGTACACAACATTCATATAACACAGCTAAAACCAATAATTTCAGGCAAAATAACAGCGACAGATGAGAGGCGGTGTGATGAAAACGAGCGGGTGTCTGCTAAAATCCCGCCAATGTGTGGGGTACCATGATACAGTAAAACCTCGATATAACGGACTTCAATAGACCGGAATTCGCTTTTATCGGACTCGAGGAGCTACCGGACTAAACTCCTATATATCGGAAAAAGTCCGATAAAGCCAGAAGGCAGTCCGGACTGCCTGACCACTTCAGCTATGTTCACCACAATAAGACAAGTAAAAGACATGTTTTTCAGTGCACAGTACAGTATTATTATACCATTTGATTAATGTAGTGAAGGTATAACACAGTACAATACTTCAATGGTGGTGAAAACCACTGATGCAATCCGGACTAATGTCTGATATATCGGAAAAAGTCCGGATTAGCAGGGGTAAGTCCGTATGTCGCTTTTATTGGAATTTCACATTTTTCGGACTGGCTTGGGCCCCAATTAGTCCGTTATAGTGAGGTCTTACTGTATTAATTTTTTTTTTAAATACAGGTACAGTATTATGTACTGTACAAAAACATTAATGTGATATTTCTTCAGGAAATGTAGGAGGTATACATGATTACAGTCCGCGCATCTGGATGACCAATAAAGTGAATCTCATCACAGAGATATTTATACTGTAAACTTTTTTAAATTGTTTGTTTTCTTTAAATTTATGCTTTGTCAAAGAACAATTTACTTATTTATTTTTTCCCCTAGACTGCTTCTGTATTAATTCATAATCTTCATGGCAGTGAAAATGTTTGGAATGTGTTTGTATGAGGATTTGGGGGGGGGGAGTATTGCCTACCCCATTCAGGTGGTGATGTTGACTGTCAAGATTTCCACCAGTTGGGGGGGGGGGGAGAAATGAGTACAGGTATTGAGGTTGTGGGAGTGGCCCAGAGCTGTCAGGCAGACACAAACTGACTGTAGTACTGTGTACTGCTTACTGTTCTCATCCTCATTCAGTATTTAGTAACAGAATCAACTGGGTCTTTAAGCTTTTCACGGCCTTTCAAGCTCAGAAGTTCAATGCAGACAAGGCAGAGGGTCACCTCTCCCCCCATGGATTTCACCAAGTCACAAGCTGCCTTCATTGAGCCTGTAAGGAAAGAAGTTTGTTATTCAGGACAGGTCATTGCTGATCAGATTCTCAATATATATAAATTTCTTTAAAATAATTACAGAATTGTGGGAAGCTATGTTTGTAAAATTTAGCAGAGTAATGGGTGTAGGACCAAAAAGCTAAATAACCAATGTATAAAATAAGTGGTAAATAATGAAACTTTTCACAAAACTCATTAAAAAAATGTTCATTTTATAATTAGATAAACAGCATTCTTACCTCCAGTAGCCAACAAGTCATCCACAATAACCACTTTCTGGCCAGCCTTGATGCTGTTGCTCTGAGCTTCAAACACATCCTGTTGATACAGATATTTTCTTGACGAGCTTAAACTATCAAACTGGCAGATAAATCCTTTAGTATAATTAAAACCTAGATACCTAATGAGTCTGTGCATACAACAGTACTTATGTTATGGGTCATAGTGCATTAGCTTACGAATGTACTTCGCTAAAAAATCTGTCTATCTATTGCCAGATGCCAAGATCCCGTAAGGGGTGGCCGTTTGTCTTTGAGTTTGTTGTTCTACAGGGAGGGGCACTAACCCTCTGCCAACCCACTTGTCGACACATAGGGAATAGGTATGGGTTGGCTATATGGTTATCTCTCAGCAATCTAAATGGTTTCCTGGCTTACAGGAAACCATTAGGTTTGTCATTCAATGTAAAGTCACCTGAAAAGGAAAGTAATAAGTGACAAGAAAGATGGGAAAAATAGGAAAAAAGACGGGCAGACACAGAAAAAGAATGGTAAAGGTGAAAGAAGAAGTAGGCAGCACTACATTAAGTGAGTGGATGATGGTCACCACCATCAACCACCAATAATATTAATTACACTGTAATAAAATCATCATCATCATCTAACCCAGTGTTGCCCCATGAGAAGCGTAGGAGCCCAGAGTTAGGCAAGTTGATCCTGACTTTTAGGATGAGATGACCTGCCTCACTCATCCCTGAGTGGCATTACATGGGCAATAAACTCCAACCAACCCCTGGATATAAACCTGCACAGGCTCAATCCAGCTAGAGTGCCTTAATTACCCACTAAACCACCAGGTGCCATAATCATGTTATATGGTTACCACCCAGCATAGTAAATGGTATTCTGTTATACAGGAAACCACTTGGCTTGTCACATAGTGTAGAGTCACCCATAGACAGTAAGAAGCAGAAAGAATGAGGAAAATAAAGACAGAAGAGGAAGGAAGGAAGAGAGGAATGGGCAGTCACCCGAGAGCAGCACTAAATCGAGTGAGTGGATGGTGAGCGCCTCCACAAAAAATAAAAATACAGTATAACTTACAGATGATGGAAATGGCACTTATCATAGCTGGTGAAAGTGGCAGATCATAGATGGTGAATGTTGCATTCATCATTGCATATGCTCTTTATAATGGCAGAGATAAGAAAAAGGACAGGTTTTGGGACTAGTTGTATTGACTGATGGAACAAATGCCCAGAAACGATTGTGTCTGTGATGGAAAACCTGAATGTGAGAGATGACTTTTTTTTTTTTCCCCAAGGGAGAATTATGACTGACAGTGACTGAGAGAGAGAGAGAGAGAATCACTGACCTAAGGGCAGTTAGATGACTGTACAGAAATTTATCTGATCAGGTGATTGTGGTATGGAAGGTGAAACTGGTAGAAACCTGAAGAATAGATAGTGAGACAAATACTAAGAGTTGTTGTATCACTGTATTGTTTATTGTTAATAAAGGCTCCAACAGAACTGTATGCATCAGCCCTGGTCTCATAATGGCGGATCTCCATGCTGCCCGATCTCTGGCAGCCTCCCTGTTCAGTCCCTTATCCCTGAGGTCACACTCTGTCACCTCCTCCTAGGTCTTTTTCGGTCAGCCTCTCACAACCCTACCCCTGACATTCACACTTCTCATTTTCCACACTCAACTGTTATCCTCCATCCTCTCCACACACCCAAACCACTTCAATCTGCCCCTCCTCATCATAGTACCAATACACACCAGTCCCATCCTTCCTCTCAACTCACATTCAAGGATGCACTGCACATCCATCTAATCACTGTCATTTCTGTATGTTTCAGCCTATGAATATCCTCTTCCTTTACTGCCCAGGTCTCACTGCCATACAGCATTACTCTCCAAACACATGCTGCATACAAAGATACAAAGATCCCTTAGCAGAGAGAGAGTGCCCTTTCAATGTCAGGAGGGGCAACAACTCCCTGAACTTTCTCCAACCACTCCATACTCTAGCCACAGAGCTATATCCAGCCCTGCCTCCAGCACATAACATGTCCCCCAAAGACTGAAAGCAAAGAAGCTGAGACACAAAGCAATGAATGCATGTATATTAGGACCAATAAAGTGCACTTTGTAAGTGGATAACGAGTGAGTGGGCATCACGTTATCACAATTTCCCTCATATATAAAATTATGGATGGAATCTCCGATATTAAACTGCTAGAGTTGATGCCAAAAAACACAGTGTAACGATGGAAAATCCTTATAAATCTTAATTCGTAATTGAGGCGTTCACTGGTTAGAGCCGAACACTCCCTTGGAAAACTCATGATTCCAAGGGGTTCCTTTATCTTTATGAGTGAGTTTTTAGGTGATAAAATTTATTGAATGAATGTATCATAAGCAGAAATAATTTCAACTCTACTTCACAAAGGAGTGAAGTTATTAGCTAATGCTCAGCGTGATGGGTCAGAAACAGACTGCTCATTTCCAAACTTAACTGAGAGTAAACACTGCTTGGTTGCTCATAGCATAATGTAGTGGGGGGGTTCAAGTCAGTGAACTAAGAGGAAGTGGTTTTCAAAAACTTGTAGTGCATAAAAGGAATGTTTGGTTAGGAATGCTAAGGCTGTGTGGTGTAGCAAGGGTATCAACTAGAAAGAAATGTACAACTTGGTGGCATGTGGAGGTTGAAAAAGCAGTGGAAGAAAAGAAAAGAAGTGGTTAGGGTGGTTGCATGAAAAAGTCCCACTCAAAGGAGTAGGAAATATTTTGATAGTAAAGAAACAATATTGATAGTAAAGAAACAAGGCTATCTATCTATCTATAGTCAGCTGCCATAATCCGGTAAGGGGTTGCTGTTGTCTTAGAGTTAGTGGTTTTACAGGGAGGGGCACTAACTCTCCACCAAACCACTTGTTGACATGTAGGAAACACGTGTGGGTTGGTTATATGGTTACCACCCAGTGTTGTAAATGGTTTCCTGGCTTACAGGATAACATCAGGCTTGTGACTCAGTATAAAGCCACCTGAAAAGGAAAGAAGAGTAATAACAAGTGACAGGAAAGATGGGAGAAATAGGAAGAGAGGAGGGTAGACACAGAAAAAGAATGATACAGGTGGAGGAAGAAGTAGGCAGCACTACATCATGTGAGTGGATGATGGTTGCCACCATCTACCACAAAACATGTGAAGAGATTAAAAGAAAATAATAATAATTATGACCATGGGGAAAAAATATACACTACTCTGAAAAGAGGAACTCTTTTGGAGGGATGTGTAAAAATGTTGGAATGAGGATGGAAAAAGCATGAAAATGTGAGGAATGAGAGTGCAGGAGTGGTATCAAGAATATTACCAAGAATTATAATAAATGGAGGAAAATGAGGAGTAGACTGTAGCACCAGCCATACAAGGCAGTACTCACAAGGTGGATGTAGAGCTGGAGCTCCCATTTCATCATCCCTTGGGACTAGCTTTTCACCATTCCCCTTTGCTGAACTTTTTCATTGTTTCAGTAATATAGAGCGTAGGCCAGAATACTCTGCTATACAGTTTCCTCATACTCTCAACACCAAGCTACGTGCCCAATACACACCACACTTCCTATTCCAAAATCAGCAAAAATGGCATCTCAATGCCCAGTCTTGGAATCTGGGAGGGGAGGGGGGGAGGTATAAAAGCACCCACCATCCGCCCCACTCCTGGTGATGGCCAAGAGACAGATGCATGGAACCACCGTCCCACTCACTCCTTGTTCATTTCTGCAATATTTGTAGCCTTTCCTCTAATTTCCTCTCTGTTGAACACCACCACCTCTTCCTCTTAACCTCATCTTCTCTTCCTCACTGAGACTCAGTTGTCTGAGGCAACTGATAGGAAACCTTTCTGTGTATCCTCCTGCTTTCTCTATTCAAAACCACTTTCTGTGTATCCTTCTGCTTTCTCTATTCAAAACCAAAGGTGACTACTCTGTCTATGTACACAACAATATACAGTATATTGCTCTCATGTTCCTGTACTTGAATCTTTTGAATTCTTTACTCTCTGGCTTTGGCTATCCTGTCATTCTCTGATTAAGTATATCTGTGCTGTATACTTATCTCGTAATTCCACTGACTGAAAAATTCTTTGACTGTCTTACTTCTAAGATGGAACACATACTATCAATTTCTCCTTTCTCTGAAATCTCCATTCTAGGTGATTTCAATGTTCGCCATCACCTCTGGCTCTCGTTTCCTTTCACTGATCCACCTGGTGGACAAGCCCACATCTTTTCAATCCTTAATGATCTGGAGTAGCTTGTACAGCACCCTACTTGTATCCCTGATTTCCTTGGAAAGTTCCAACATACCTGACCTTTTCCTTACAATTAATCCTTCTGCTTATGTTGGTAATCTTTTCTCTCCAATGAGCTCCCCTGATCACGAGCTACCTGTCCTATCACTCCAGAAGGCCTGTGGACCCTTCTAAGGAGCAGCAGCTATGGCACTTGGAGTTACTGATTGGAAGGCTCTCGGGCAGTACATCCATGATTTTCACTGGAGTGATTATAGCTTCCATAGACAAGAGCCATCCCCGAGTGTGCCTCATGCATTACGGAGGTTGTTCTCTCAGACATGGAAGAAACCATTCCTTTCTCTTATCCTGAACTAATGCAAAAAATAAAAAACCTGGCTTAATCACACTTGTTCTAATGTTGTCCACAACAAGGAGAAGAGCTACAAATGGTACCGGAAGCAACTCACCCCTGAATCTCATCTATTTTCTGTCCCAGCCCGGAACCACTGTCCTTCACTGCTAACAATAATTTCACTCTCTAACACAAATTCTTCCTGCTCCTTCTTGCACTTTGCCAAAAACCATTCTAACAACTTTACTTCATCATCCTCCCCTCCTCTTTTCCACTCTGATTGCTCTGTAACTGTTTCTTCTACTGAGCAAAATGCTTTGCTCAGACTTTCTCCTCCAATTCCACCTTAGATGATTCTGGTGCTGTTCCTCCAGCACTCCCCCCTCCCCCCCACCCCCCTGACTTCCTCATGACTGACAGTAAAATTTCTTCAATTGATGTGTTTTCTACCATCAATGGCCTAAGTGCTGACACACCTCCAGTTGTCCTTAAGAACTGCACTTCTGTGTTTACACCCTGCCTAGGTAAACTCTTTTGCCCTGTCAACTTTTACCTTTCCATTTTGCTGAAAGTTTGCTCTTATTCAGCCTGTCCCTAAGAAGGGTAACCCTTCCCAGCTGTCTTACTATCACCCAATTGCTTTAACATCCTGTATTACTAAAGTTTTTAATCTGTTCTTAACAAAAATTTTTAAAGCATCTTTAAAACCATAACCTTCTTTACGACTGTCAGTATGGGTTCCGCCCGGGACGCTCCACTGTCAATATTCTCAACTTCTTTTCAGACTCATTATCATTCTTCTTTTGGAACTTTCGCAAAAGTTTTGCCGTTGCATGTGACATCTCACAGGCTTTTGATCAAGTCTGGCATAAATCTTTTGATTTCCAAACTGCCCTCCTACAGTTTCCATCCTTCTATCTATGCCTGCAATCTCTAGCTTCCTTTCTGGCCATTCTATAGCTGCCGTTGTAGACGGGCACCATTCTTCTCCTAAGGCTATCAAGAGAGATGTTTCTCAGGGTTCTGTCTTGTCACCAACTCTCTTCCTTCTGTTCATCAGTGACCTTCCAAGCTGTACATCAAACCCTGTCTACTCAATATGCTGATGACCACCCTTCAACTCTCCATCCTCTTCCTGCAGCATGCATCTCAGCTGTTACTTCAACAAACAAGAGATGAGGTTATGGCACACCTAATGTCTGACTTGGCTTATATCTCTGATTGGGGTAGAAGTAATCTTGTTGTTTTTAATGCATCAAAAACTCAGTTCTTACATCTCTCGACCCATCAGAATCTACCTTAAGAGTATCCTCTGATATTTAACAATGTCCAACTCAATCTAGCATCATCGTTGAACATAATTTGAGTTTCATTTTCTTGGAATTTATCATGGAAAGATCAAATTACTGCTATTGTAAAAATCTGCTTCTGAGAGAACAGGTGTGCTTCGCTGACTCCGTGCCCTCTTTACCCCTATACAATTGTTAACCTTGTACAGGGGTTTTATTCGCTTGTGTAGAGTGCAGGTTTTATGTGAGGAGGTTCCCCACTTACAGCTATTGTCAGGAAGATCGAGTCCAAAGCTTTTCGTTTCATTAACTCTCCTCCTCCTACTGGCTCCCTTTGGCATCTGTCTCTTCACTGCACTGTTGCATCTTTATCTCTTTTCTGTCACTGCTTCAATGATCACTGCTTCTCTGAACTGTCTGTTCGCATCCCTTAACTGCTACAATGGGCATGTAGCATCCATCTAGTAGCAAACAATTATTCAATTTTTGTCCATTTCTCAAATGCAAGGGTTAATCATTACTCCCTGTCCTCATGTATGCAATAGGTCAACTCTGGAACTGTCTTCCATTGTCTGTATTTCCTACAGCCTTTGACCTCCAGACTTTTAAATGCAGTGTGTCTAGGCATCTTGAAATGAATGGATCTTGAATTTGGCTGTTACCTTGTTTTTGTTCTTTCTTGGCAGGAACAATCTTGTGGGCTTCTAGCCTTTGGTTCCTTCTTCCTTCCATAATATAAAAAGAAAAAAAAAAGATGTAAAGAATGTTTTGAAGGGCTGATGAATGGGAGTGATCATAAGACAGGAACATGATTGGTTTTGGTGATTTGCACAGGACTGTAGTGCCTGAGAATAAGCCATCTGTAGAACTGGAGAATGCTGTAAAAAAACCCTATCAACAGAGGACAGCAGGTTTTGACGAGGTACAGGTTGTCCCATATGTAAGGAATGTGTTTCAAAATGTGCAACTTTTTCCACACATTTGGTGGTGCTGCTACTGTTGTTATTGCTCAAACCTGGTCCATCTGACTGAACCGACCCACTGACTGCAAGTAAGCTAATGCTCCTATGGGGTTTCTCCACAGGTTCCCTACACCACTGATATTGTGTCTGCATCTTAGTGTGGCATGTGCTGTGCAGTGCTCCATTGTGTGTGTTAAGGTGGTGGTGACCATCATCTCCTCACTTGATATAGTGCTGCCTACTTCTTCCTTAACCTTTATCATTCTTTTTCTGTGCCTGCCCTCCTCTCTTCCTATTTCTCCCATCTTTCCTGTCACTTCTTATTGCTTTTTTTTTCTTTACAGGTGGCTTTACATTGAGTGACAAGCCAAATGGTTTCCTGTAAGCCAAGAAACCATTTACTACAATGCTGGGTGGTAACCATTTAACCAAACCATATGTGCTCCCTACATGTCAACAAGTGGGTTGGTGGAAGGTTGGTGCCCCTCCCTGTAAAACAAATAACTCCAAGTCAAATGGCCACCCCTTACGGGATTATGGCGTCTGGCAACAGATAGATAGATAGATGTTTTGTAAGGCTATTCTACAAGCTGGGCACAAGTCATCTGTGATTTCACCAAACCCAAATCTAAGCTGGCAGATGAGGAAGGCTAGGTGATGTCCTGCTCTAAACCTAGCTAGATGAACTCAATCAACTGTAATTAAGGACACTTCTGATAGGTGGATGTCAGGAGAGGGGGAAGACTTGTAATACAGTGGATGTTGTATTGCTCTGCCTATGAAGTATGCAAGTGTTTCTTCTTTGGTAGTGCTGGAATGGTCTAGAGGCAGGATGTTGTTGTAAAGGGTTTAACAATGTTTGTGTGGCATTTATGTGCCTAGGTGTGTTGTGTGTCATGTAATGACAGGTGTTGTGTATGGGCACAGGCATACACAGAATCGCTACCATATCAAGGTAGTCTGGACTTTAGTATCAGAGTGTAAATGAGCTAGGGAAGTGGTTTTGGACCAGCTGGTGGTGATGCATAGGCTGTTGTTCAGTATTGTTTGTAAAGTTCTATTTTTTTTTTTTATGCCAGAAAGAAGGAACCAAAGGCCAGGAGCCCACAAACCATTCCTTAAAAGAGAGAGAGAGAGAGAGAGAGAGAGA
>JAGKTI010004584.1:35305-49642 GCA_018397915.1 Birgus latro
GTAGAGGAGTTTGGAAGGGTGTGTGAAGGGAGGAAACTGAAAATAAATGAGAATAAGAGTAAAGTGATGAAGTGTACGAGGTTGGTAGATGGTAGGAGGATGAATATAGTTTTGAATGGTGAGTTGCTTGAGGAGGTAGAGTGTTTTAAGTATTTAGGGTCACATGTTGCTGCGCATGGAAGAATAGATGCAGAAGTGAAGTTTAGAATGAATGAAACTGGAAAGTTGCTGGGAGGAATGAAAAAAGTGTTTGGATGTCGTTCACTCAGAATGGATGTAAAGAGAAGGCTGTATAGGGGTGTTGTTGTACCGACTGCATTATATGGGGCTCAAACATGGAATATGGGTGTAGCAGAGCGTGTCTGAGGAGTATGTGTGGAGTGACGTGTATGGATCGAGTGAGAAATGATGAAGTGCGAAGGAGAACTGGAATTGTTCGGGAGATGGCTGATCGAGTTGAGCAGAGGGTGTTGCGATGGTTTGGGCATATGGAGAGAATGGATAATGAGCGATTGGTGAAAAAGATAACTAGATCTGATGTGAGAGGTGTAAGGCTGAGAGGAAGACCACGAATAGGATGGACGGACAGTGTGAAGAGAGCATTGGATGCGAGAGGGTTGTCTGTTGAGCAAGGAAGAGTGGCTGTGCGTGATAGAAATGAATGGAGAGAAATTGTGAATGAATAAATGATGATGCAGCCCTGAGGAGATATTCTCCTGCATTTTGTCTGATCAGCTGATCAGGTCAGTTGCAGGTAAGGGGCTGGATACATTATGATGTGGCAGGGGTAAACCAGCTTTGCTGTCGGGCCCTGCTGCGGATGTCACTGACTGCACTGCGTAGTTGACCTCGTGCAATGTGGTGCGGAGAGGATCTGTCCCTTCTCCCCTTTAGGGCTAAGATGCGAATGAATGTGTATGAGTGGATGAGTAAATTGGTAGTGTGTTGACCTGTCTCGGCTACCTCCCTTTTCTTGGGGGAAGCAGTCTAGGTATATAGATAGATAGGAAATACAGATAGAGGAAGAGTGTTCCAGAGTTGACCTGTTTCATAAATGAAGGACTGGGAGTAATGGTTAACTCTTGCCGTAGAGAGTTGGACAGAAAAGGGATGAGAGTTTGTTGCCAGACGGGTGCTACACACCAGTCATAGAGGTGGAGGGATGCAAGCAAACAGTTCGGAGAAGCAGTGACCATTGAAGTAGCGACAAATGAGATAAAGATGCAACAGTGCAGCAAAGAGATAGAGGTTGAAGGGAGCCAGTAAGAGGTGGAGTGTTAATGAGATGAAAAGCCTTTGACTCCAACCTATTGAGAAGAGCTGTATGTGGGGAGCCTCCCCACACATGAGAGTCGTACTCTACACAGGGGCGAATAAAACCCGTGTATAAAGTCAACAACTATGCAGGGGTAAAGAAGGTATGGAGTCGGCTTAGCACACCCAATCTCTTGGAAGCAGATTTTACAAGAGATGCAATATGATCTTTCCAAGATAAGTCCCGAGTGAATGAAACCCCAAGCATGTTCAAGGATGATGCAAGATCGAGCTGGATATTACTAAACTAATGGGTACTCCTGTGGAAGATTGTGTCAGGTTGATAGTTGTAAAAACTGAGTTTTTGATGCATTAAAAACAAAACTATTATTTTTTTAGTATTAGACAGGATAGAAGCCCTTGCCAGGGAGGCTATCTAATGCACTGTATGCAGAGTAAAGGAAGTGTTTCTTTTTGTTGTCCTAAATCTGGCTCTTTAGTTGCCCTATGTGCAATGATTCGGTGGTCTTGATGACTTGTATATGGTACTTGAAGATGAGACTGTGTCGTGTCACTCCAAGAATGTTAGTGGAGGTGGTGTGTGGCACACTTACATTGTTAAATGTAATGTGAGGGGAGTTCCTGCAGTCATATTTACTGCTGGTAATGAGTGTGGTGGTTGATTTGGCTGGGGCAATCATCATCCTATTGTTCTTGTCCCAAGTCTGTGGCATGTTGAGGCAGTCCTATTGCAGTTTACAGGCTGGGTCCGCAGTGTGGTGTGTAGTTGATAAGGTGATGTCATCTGAATATGAGGCAATGTTTGTGGATGGCTGAAGTGTGAGAATATCGTACATGTATCGGCTGAACAGTGTGGGTGAAAGAACAGAGCCTTGTGGAACTGTGTTAGGGAATTTGGTGCTATAAATTTAGGAAACTACCAAATCAGCTTCATAGGTAGCACTGAAACTTTAGTAAGCAACAAATAACAAGGACTTACTGTACAGTATATCACCCTTAGATTGTACAGAAATAATTTCTGATACTAACTGTCCCATATTCCAGTTCATATGACACCTGCTTCACTTGTCCTGGTAGTTTCCCCTTCTTTCTCACAGGTACAAATGGAACTCCCAGTGCCAGAGCAAGTGGAGTGCCAAATAGGAAGCCTCGAGACTCAAGCCCCACCACTACCTGCACCCCAGGACATGCCTTCCTCACACGCTCTTCCATAATTGCTATCAGATCATGGAACACTGATGGTTCAGTCATCACAGAAAATATATCCCTGAGGAAAAAGACATGCATTTACAAATAAAAAAACAGTAAGTACATTACATTTTGGTTATTTCAAGAAAGTCATAAATGAATGATAATTATTGCTTTGCTTATAATTTAGCAACTGTTACTATTATGGTAAAAAAAAAATGAGCATTTGTCTGCTTACAAGGCTAACCTACAAAATTTTTGCAAGCTAGGAGTTTTGCTAAAAGACTCCAGTTTAATCTGGTTATTTATTCCCCCAGTGCCTTAACTTGCAATGCCTTGGTTTGAAGCAATTCTCATTTACCTTGCCATAAATACAATACTGTATATCACAAGATTAATAAGTTACAGAAACAAGATAAGGAGTACATGTGAAGTTTGGGTATGTAGTTAAATGCCCTCATGATTATTGTGACATTTTTTCCCTAAAGTCTTCCATCACTGGCAGTTGACAGGACCAGCCCAGTTCATTAGACAGTCTCTGAGGCAGGTGGAGAAAGATGAAGTAAGAAATCTACAGTAAAAGCCACTCAGTATCATATGCTGCCCTACTTGTACCCCCACCCAACCCTTTAAGCAATGCTCCTCTACTCTTATATGTACAAACTCTTACAGCACACTGGTAGTAATCTGAGTATGCTAATCTATCCAGAACCCACATGCAGTAGTTTTAAATGTCAGCAACTGATGACTTGTATCAATGAGTTCAGGCTCGGTGCCAGCCATAATTCTGATCTCAAATTCTCAATCAGGCGCTAATTACAGTTTCACTCACTGTGGTTACACGATCTTAGTAGCACAGTATATAGCAGCCTTTGTAAATCACACCACTTACTTCATGGAGGGGATGTGTAAAGTAGTGAGCACACTATGACCACATTAAAGAGATAAGACTGGACTAGATTACCAAAATGAAATTTCTGGAATCAACCTACCTAATCGGAATCAGGCTGAAACCAGACTGGATGACTAATTCCAGCTTTTTCCCATAAATAGTGTTTATTGTATTTTCACTTATTTTCCTCCCCCATGCTCCCTAAGAACTAGAAACTGACTGGATTTCACCTGAATTAGCCCACTGGATCAGATTATCAAAACTAGTTCCACAAGAAATAGCCTACAGGATCACAACTACTATATCCTGACTGAACAAAATTACAGTATTAGAGTCCCGGAGGATTGGAAGTCAGATATAATTATTCCTCTGTACAAAGGAAAAGGAGAAAAACCAGTGTGTGGTAATCATAGAGACATTTGCCTTCTCAGTGTAAAAGGAAAAGTATATGGTAGGATACTTATTGACAGAGTTAGGAAAATTACTGAGGAATTAGTTGGAGAAGAACAAGGAGATTTTAGGAAGGGAAGAGGTTGTGTAGACCAGATATTCATTCTTAGATCCTTAGTGGAAAAGTTTCTAGAGAAGGGCAAGAAGTTGTATGCAGCCTTCATGGATCTGGAGAAAGCATATGACAGGGTGGATAGACGAGGTTTTTGGAAGGTATTAAGTTGTTGAAGGCAGTGAAGAGTATGTATGAGGGTGCTAAGGCTGCAATGCGTGTGGATGGCAAACTGAGTGAATCTTTCCATTTGGAGGTTGGATTGAAACAAGGATGTGTCATGTTTCCATTGTTGTTCAAACTGTATATGGATGGGGTTATAAAAGAGATACAAGGTCGGACAGTGGATGTTGGAGTGGCCCTAGAGAGAGAGGGCAGTGTTTGGAAACTCCATGTACTGTTGTTTGCAGATGATACTGTGTTGTTGAGCGAAGACGAAGGGGAGCTGCAAGGCTTGGTAGATGAGTTTGGGAAAGTGTGTAAGAAACGGAATCTAAAGGTGAATGTAGGGAAGAGTAAAGTGATGGTCTTCGAGAGAAGTGAAGCCAGTGAATGTACAGTGAGATTGGACGGGAAGGATATGGAGAATGTGAGTGAGTTTAAGTACTTGGGCAGTGTGATGAGTAAGGATGGAAGTTTGGAGGGTGAAGTGCGAAGTGCTCGAAAGGGTGCACAGGAAAGGAAGGTTGCTGGTTCATTGAAAGCAGTGATAAGAGACAGGGAGGTGGGCATGGAAGTGAAAAAGTTGTTACATGACAATATTGTGATACCAACTCTGACATATGGAAGTGAAGCTTGGACCCTGTTGGAAGGACAGAAGTCAAGAGTGAGAGCAGTGGAAATGAGTCATTTGAGAGGAGCATGTGGAGTCACATGAAGAGACAGACTAACAAATGAGGAAGTGAAGGAGCGTTGTGGTGTGGTTGAGGACGTGATGGGAAGCGTCAGGAGAAACACGTTGAGGTGGTTTGGGCATGTGGAGAGGATGGAGAGTGAAAGACTGACGAGGAGAGTGTATGTGAGTGAGGTGGAGGGGGCGAGAGGGAGGGGGAGGCCGAGGATGAGATGGAGGGATGGAGTGGAGAGGTATATGAGAGAGGGGGGTGTGAGTTGGGAGCGTGGTAGTGAAATGGCAGGGGACAGAGTGACATGGAGGCGATTTGTTTGTGGCCACCCCATGCGGGATTAAGGCGTCTGGCAATAGATAGATAGAAATGAACTATATAATCAAAACCCGACCAAAATGGATTTTCATTATCAGATCCTCGCTATAACATGAAATGGAGACTGTTTTAACCCTTACTTACAAATGCTGGGTCACCCCCAACTCACAAGTTACTAGAAAAAGAGGGACAGGGGATGACTGTTTCCACCCTGTTTTCACCTGCTATCACTCCTTTTCTCATCCCTACATTGCCACTGATCAGCCAGAAGTAACTCAATCCTCATATGCAGGGACTACGACAGTAATGTATAGTATACCCTTAAAATCTGAGTTGTAATTCGCAGTTTTAATTTTTTGCAGGTTAATAGCTGCTGCTTTTCATCTATGACAGTACAATTGAGTGTAAATTCATGCTGCAAGCTTTTGCTGCTGCTGTCTTGGACAATACAATAAAGTAGAGTTGCGATTTAAGACCAACGAAACAATGATCTTACAATAACACGGGCATTTAATTTCTCCCATAATTACATAACAGCATGGTAATACCACTAACTGCGCGAGAAACTGTGGGAAATGGGTGCGTTTAGGTACTGGATTTCCAGATGACTGCATTTGTTTACAACTCTTGTGTTATGTTTTTGTCGGTCGCTGATTGTTTCCTCAACGCTAACCTAACCCACGTGACCCATGTCCCATACCACCTGCCAGCCCACAGCCTGCCTCAGTGTTCTGTGGATCGTCGCTGTAATGAGAAGCATTTATTTGCTTATTTCCTTGCTCCTCACTTCCTTTCACAACTCCGAGCACGTGGTTCCAAACTAACTTTAGTTATGCCTAAGCACTTAGCACCCTGAAAGTGCTATGAACACAAGAAAAGCATTTATTCCAAAGGAAAATGTAAAGTTGTTGGACAAAGTGGCGCCTGGTGAGGAAGCTATGCAGTCACACAAATACAATGAGTCGGGTGTGTTTACGATGTGGATACCTGTAGTTTCTTTGTTGGAGGGAAAAAAAAAGTTAAGAACATAAGAAGAGAGGATAACTGCAGTAGGCTGGTTGGCCCATGCTAGGCAGCTCCTAGAAGAGTAACTGAACTACTAGGATGAGATAAGGACAGCAAAGAAGAAGGCTCCCCCCAGCCCTCCAAACCCTCCAGCTGAAGCCGGCAGGAAAAAGTCAGAAAGAACACCACACAGCATAGAAAAACTGGCGTGGACATTTTATAGGAAAGTGTGAAAAGAGAACAGAGACTATCATAGTGTAACCTGAAAAGGAAAAAGTATGAATTAGTATTGGTTATAAGATTTTTTTCTTTTTCTTTTTCTATACCCACCCCTTATTTGTCATATGCTTATCTAGCCTATGCTTGAAACTCACAATGGAAGGGGCAGCAACTACTTTACTATGAAGCTTATTCCATTCATCTACTACTCTATTACCAAACCAATTTCTACCTATTTCCTTACTGAAACGGAATTTTTCTAGTTTGAAACCACTACTTCTAGTTCTATCCTGTATGCTCACTGTAAGTACCTTGCTAATATCTCCCTTGTTTATACCCTTCATCCACTTAAACACCTCAGTTAAGTCTCCCCTTACTCTACGTCTCTCTAGTGAGTACAGATTTAGTCTTTTCAGTCTGTCTTCGTATGACAAGTTTCGAACATCATGTATCATTTTTGTCATTCTTCTCTGTACATTTTCTAAAGAGTTAATATCCATTCTATAGTAAGGACACCAAAATTGTACTGCATAGTCTAAATGTGGCCTTACTAATGCTAGATAAAGTTGCAGTATTACTTTTGATGACCTATTGCTCACGCTTCTCGAAATAAATAATGATGAAGGAGTAGTAAAATTCATGTTTTCGCCTTTGGTGCAATGAGAAAAAAAAAAAAAAAGGCTTTGTACTTGATCTTTATGAACTCTGCCAAAAGAAAATTTGGATCTTACGATACTTGAAGACAATACGTGTTGACACAAATAGTTAGGTAAGATAATTATGTGAGTTCAGTTCTTGTGAATTATGCTGTCATACAAATTATACTTCTTGGCTGACTTGTTATTTTTCATGATTACTGCATTTGTGTGTATCTGAGAAGTGAGATAGGCAATCACTCCATGATGATGACTTCTTTACTGTATAGCTTTTTTTTTTCCTTTATTGTTGATGCCTAATAATTTTCAAAAACTTTCACACTGCATTTTTTTTTTTAATGAGCACAGAAAGTGATTTGTGACAGAGTATTCGTATGCTGGGCGGCCATTATTCACATGTTGTTTAGGTGAAGTTCTTGCTTGATTTGTATTGAGGACTTTCAAGAGGCTTAGTGGCAATCCTTGGTGATTAAAATTTTTATGGGGAGTATTAGGGGGCAAAACTAATCAGTTAGGTTAGGTCAGAATGCAGTAGCTGTGCACTGCTGTGTCCAGTCGGTGAGGTCGTTTGTAAACGCACCGTCTTCGGTGTCTTAAGGCAGACGTATTTGCAGTAATCTAAATTTAAATATATTTTTAACAAAAAATATGAGGCTCCTAGAACCTAACCCCCTATTTTACATGTAAATATATGTCACATTTTAGCGCGAATTTGATTTTGCATGAGTATCTGCATAACCTATCTCGTTTTGTATGAAGACTCTACTTAACACATATATGTCTGGACTCCATCTATCTATCAATACAGTACATTGCCAGATGCCTCAATCCCGTAAGGGGTGGCCACAAACAAACTGCCTCTATGTTGCCCTGTCCAATGCCATTTCACTGCCTTGCTCCTAACTCACACCCCCCTCTCTCTGATATACCTCTCCACTCCATCCCTCCATCTCATCCTTGGCCTCCCCCTCCTTCTCCCCCCCTCCACCTCACTCACATACACTCTCCTAGTTAGTCTCTTACTCTCCATCCTCTCCACATGGCCAAACCACCTCAGTGTATTTCTACTAATGCTTTCTATCACATCCACATCCACACCACAACACTCCTTCGCTTCCTCTTTTGTCAGTCTGTCTCTCCACGTAACTCCACATGCTCCTCTCAAACAACTCATTTCCTCTGCTCTCACTCTTGACCTGTGTCCTTCTAACAAGGTCCAAGTTTCATTTCCATATGTTAGAGTTGGTATCACAATACTGTCATGCGGTGACTTTTTTTACTTCCATGCTCACTTTCCTGTTCCTTTCCATTGCTTTCAAGAACCCAGCAACCATTTTTCCCTGTTATACTCTTTCAAGCACTTCAACCTCTAAACTTCCATCTTTACTCATTACACTACCCATGTACTTAAACACACTCACATTTTCCATTCCTCCAAATCTAGCATCACTGTACATTCAGTGACTTAATTTCTCTCAACTTCCCTACATTGATCTTTAGATTCCATTTCTTACATACACTCCCAGACTTATTCACCAAGCCTTGCAGTTCCCCATTGTGGGGCTGGAGCCAGCTCTGTGGCTAGAGTGTGAACTGACTGGAAGAAGTTCAGGGAGCCGTTGCCTCTCCTGATATAGAGAGAGCTCTCCCTACACTCTAAGGGATCTTTGTATGCAGCATGTTAAGAGAGTAATGCTGTATGGTAGTGAGACCTGGGCAGTAAAGGAAGAGGATATTTGCAGGCTCAAAGTACAGAAATGACAATGATTAGGTGGTTGTGCAGTGTGTCCTTGCGTGCAAAGCCTGGGGGAGCTGGGTTTATGATGGAAGAGTTGAGAGGTAGGAAGAGACTGGAATGTATTGATGTTGTGATAATGAAAGGTAGATTGAGGTGGTTTAGGCATGTGGAGAGGATGGGGGATGATAATTGGGTGCAGAAAGTGAGAAGTGTTAATACTGGGGGTGGGGTTGCGAGGGGTAGACCGAAAAAGACATGGGACGAGGTCATTAAGTGTGACCTCAGGGTTAAGGGACTGAACAGGGAGGCCGCCATATATCGAGCAGCATGGAGAGCCGCCATTAGATGACCAAGGCCGACGCATGTAAGCATGTTGGAGCCTTCAAAAATGGAACGAAAATGAAATGAAACTTAACAATATAGTATCATCTGCAAACAACAGTACACCAAGACTCAACGCCTTGAGGTCACTTGCCCATACATCGTTTGGATACAACAAAGAAACCACCACCACCACAGTAAACAAACAATACATACATTTGGTGATGAATTATGCAAGCCCTGTTTGGGCTCCTAACCTCACTAAAACACACTACAACACCCTACAGACCATACAGAACAAGGCCCTAAAAACAATCACAGGCTGCATTGCTACTACACCCACAGACCACCTACACCAAGAAACCAAAGTCCTCAAAGTCAAAGATCATCTAGACATGAGAGGCACCCAGATTCTCGCCGCAGCCTCCACAAACCAACACCATCCACTACACTACACGGCAGCACATCCACACACACCAAGGAACATCAAAACAACACCCAGCACATGATATCATACACAAATACTGTCATCTCCCCCCCCCCCTCACCTGACTCAGACCAGTTTCCAGAAGCATATCCATATTCAGATCACTTGCCGCTCCATTCAGTCACTCAAAGACAACACACAGCTGCATGCATGGCCTCCTAATATCCACCCTTCTGAATCCTATCTCCTTTGTGAGGACAGGGTCCACCTGGCCAGGCTGAGATGTGGGCACCATCCAGCCCTCTTGAGTTATCAGAAGAGGTTGGATGACTCTGTTACTGATGCCTGTCCAGGATGCAACACAGCACCCCATACTATTAAGCACATTATGGAAGACTGCATTGCACACAATCACCTGCACCAAAAACACAACATACACTCCTTGAGAGCTGTGTGGGAAAGCCTGGTCTCGGCTGTGGCCTTCCTTTGGGACTCGAGGCTGTTCAGCCAGACTGCCTAGAGAACAACTGCTACAGCAGTACAGGGAGTTTCCAAACACTGCTCTCTCTCATTTGGGTCACTCCAACATCCACTGCCCTACCTTGTATATATCTCTTTTATAACCCCATCCGTACACAGATTGAACAACCATGGGGTCATTACACATCCCTGGTTCAATCCAACTTTTAAATAGAAAAATTCACTCGGTTCACTATCCACACACACTGCAGCCTTAGCCCTCTCACACATATACTTCACGGCATTCAACAACATCTCATTTACTCCATATATTCTTAATACTTTCTACATTCCTTGTCTATCCAGCCTGTCGTATGTTTTCTCCAAATCCATGAAGGCAGCATACAACTTCTTTCCTTTTTCTAAAAACTTTTCCACTAAAGGCCTAAGAATGAATATCTGACCCACACAACCTCTTCCTTTCCTAAACCCTCCCTGTTTTTCTTCAACTAATTCCTTTCTTAATTCCCTAACTCAGTAAGTATCCTACCATACACTTTTCCTATTACACCAAGAAGACAAATGCGCCTGTGATTACCACACACTTCTTTTTCCTCATTTCCTCTGTACAGGAGAAAAATTATACCTGACTTCCAATCCTCTGGGACTCTACCTTCCTCCTAGACCAATCTGCACATCTTCCATATCCATTTTATGACTCTCTTTCACCCACGCTTCAGCATTTCACCACACACTCCATCATTTCCTGTGGCTTTCCCTATTTTGACTTTCTTCATTGCTTCCACTACTTCCATCCTACTGATTCCTTCCTCTGTTCTCACCTCCCTCCCCCTCCCAGCCATTCCCCAGCCACTTGTACTCACATGACTCATTCTCTATGTTCAACAATTCTTTAAAGTGTTCTCTCCATCTGCTCACTTTTTCTCCTTTCTCCACTAGCAATATACCATTTTTATCTTTCACTCCCCAACTTACTTCATTATCACCCTGTTCTAACTCTCTTCACCTCTTTCCAGAACATTTTCTTACATTCCATCCACTTTAAACTTAGACTGCTTCCAAATTCCTCATCCACTCTCTTCTTACTAATCCTTTTACCTCTCTCTTCCTCTCTACATATAACTCTCTTTTCTGTCACTCAACTTCCTCCATGCCCCTGTTTCTCATCCACTCACTATATGCCTTCTTCTTTTGCACCACGGCCTGTCTCACCTCTTCATTCCACCATGCCGTTCCTTGCACCCCCTTTTGTCTTCTCATCACCTCGCATGCTGCTCAGATTTCTTATGAGAACATCTTGCACACACCTTCCACATCCCCCATCTGCTCCAAAATGTACTTACCCAATCGCTCCTCCACTTCTCTCTTATATTCTGCCTTTTTTCCATGTCAGGATTCGTGAGGACATAACCACTTCTCATTATCTACCTGTGTACTGTACTGTATTTTATTACTATTCTACTAATTTTGTACTAAACTGCATAAGTTTATACATACTCTAACATCTGTTTATAGTGTTTGGAGGATGAGAAGGAGCTTTTATACTATATCAATAGCCCTCATTATATCAAACCTCGCTATAATGGATTTTGGATTTATTGAACACCTCAGAGCCCACCAAGCTTTATCAGCTGTACCAAACAACTTTCGATAAATGGAGTGTATCACACAGTCATTCCGAATGCCTCTGAGCCCACCAAACCACTTTTCGGCTCTACCAAACAGTGGTTGATAAATGGGGTGCATTTCATCGCCCTTCTGAAATGCTCGCTACACACAGGGTGGCTCACAAGCCAGTTGCCAAAGTTGGTGGCGATTTCTCCCATCCGGCTGGGTTAGGATGGATATTTACTGGCGGGAACAGATGAAGAGTTGGGTTATTTGGGGACTTCTGGTAGGACTGGATGGGGCTAGAGCCTGTGGACACACTATCACATGCAATCAGCCTAAGTCTAGCCACGTCTCTCATTGCATTCTGACAGGTGCATTTGCGTCTCATGTCTCTCGCCTTTGCCATTGGTTTTTCCATTGTGATTGTGAAGAATGGCTTCTAGTACAGAAGCTCCCACCACCACTTCTTCTGGGAAAGCCAAGAGGAGGACTGTTTCTATTGCTGAGAAACTTGAGGCAACTGAGGCCCACAAGAGAGCCATGAGCAGGGCCAAACTCATGCACAAGTATGAACTGAAGAAGATGACCCTCCATGACATCCTGATGGTTAAAGATAAAACAAAAGAAGCTATGAAGAAAATAGAAAATGGGAAGAAGGGGGAGGTTGTGTTCAGGAACAAACGAGAAGCTGGACGAAACTGTGTGTAAGTGGTACACGCAGGAGCAAGCTGAGATTTCCCTGTTCGTGGCCTGGACATCCAGCATGCAGCACAGAGGCTTGCTGCACACCTTAGAATCAAAGATTTCAAATGTAGTGATGGCTGGCTTTGGAGATTCAAGAGGTTCCATGGTACTGTTAACAGGGCCATAACTGGAAAGCTGCTCAGTACTGATGCTGATGCTGTGGAGCTGAGTGTCAGCATCCTCAGAAGCTGATGGATGAGGAGGGCCTGCATGAGTTCCAAATTTACATTGCAGATGAAACTGGGTTCTCCTGGCATGTTCTTCCTCAAAACACCCAGGTATCCAAATATATTGGCAGCACTCCAGGACATAAAACAGTGAAGCAGCAGCTCTCTATTCTGGCCTGTATCAATGCTGATGGCTTTCATCACCTACAGCCAGTCATTGTAGGTTAGAGCAAGTGGCCCAGGTCACTGAAGGACATCATGGCCAAGCTTCCTGTGGAGTACCATTGGAACAAGTCTACCTGGTTTACTTAGGATATCATTAATGACTGGTTCCACCACAGCCTTGACCCTTCCGTGAGGCAGTACTAAAAAAAGGTATGACATCCAGTCCTGACAAAATGAAGGCAGTGCTGCTGCTGGACAACACTCCGGCCCATCCTTTCACTACCAAACAGTGCAGCAAGCATGGACAGATTAAGACCTTGTTCCTTCCACCCAAACATCACTGCTATGGTCTAGCCCATGGACCATGGAGTCAAAGAGAGTGCTTAGAGGGACTACAGAAACCCCTGCCTGCAAAAGTGCCTCTCTGTGACTGAGGATGTGATGGACCTGGATGGCTATGAAGACACCAGAGGCAAGAAGACCCTGCAGAATTTCAAGAACTACACCATAAAGGATGCAATCTTGAAACTAGGCAGAAGCATGGAAAAAAGTGCCACATGCCACACTCAGTTTGGGTGGTGCAAACTCCTCAAAACCCCCAAGAGTCCAGTACCACAGCATGATTTTGTGGGGTTGAGCCACCAAGGATGGCTGAATTGTTGGCGGCTGCAGGGCAGGGGAACCTTGCAGAGGAGGAGCTGCAAGAGTGATGATGAGGATGCTGGTGTGCCTGACTACCATCAAGAGATGGAGGAGGAGACTGCAGATCTACAGGAAGACAGGACAGTGGCAAAGAATGAAAAAGAAGAGGAGGGACCAGAATCATATCTACATGTAGGCACTGATGCTCCAGACACAATCTTGACCATCACTGACAGAGTTGGAGGACCTTCTGCACACCATTATGAGGTCATGCAGCTCAACAGGCTGGAGTTAATGCAGTAGCAGCAGCCAATAGTGATCAAGCCTAAGATCTCCCAGTTTTTCAACATCTGCCCTCTTCTGCTGCCAGAAAGTTACGCATAGAGTCAGAGGACCTCCACTGTCTCTGTAGCACCAACCTCCTCAGCCAGCATCCACATATCCAGCGTACAGCCTACAAAATCAGTGGCAGTGTAAGCAGTATACAGCCATCTTTACTGGTACAGTGTATAATACACGTTTCCTACCTTTTCTGCTCCAACCTGGTCTGAAATTGCCTGCCCCATCACGGCTGCCGAGTTGTAATAACTGATTATAATACTGTACTAGTCATGAAGAAGTGCTATGACAAAAATGTGATTATTAATAAGCTGCAAAAGGGTGAAATTATAGGCCAAGTTGGTGCAAAATGGGTAAGGTCATTATTTACAGTACAGTACTAGAATACGATATTGTATTCATTTATTTCCAAACATGTGTTTGAATTCTCACCTGGGGGGATGACCCTCAGATTTATCGAACTTTCGGCTTTATCAAACCAGGCAGTTCGATATAGCGAGGGTGTACTGAATTTTATATACTGTGTATAATTTAATGAATGCAGATGAATTTTCTTTGATTATCAATAAAAGGAATGAGTTCATGAGGATTATTCGCAGGGTTTTAGGGAACCTGACCTCTGTCAGTTGCTGGCCTTTCTCTCATTAGAGATGCTTCTGAGCAGCAGCTCTTCATCTGCCAGATGGATATTGATTGCTGTAAACTGATAAGGAGCCTCGAAGTGTTGCACTGGTGTTTTTCAATGCTGCATACTGACTGATATTCATCTGTACAAAACTGAGCAAATACTGTGTATATATATA